>MPUH01000168.1:0-91451 GCA_001970955.1 Stentor coeruleus | reverse complement strand
GCGATATAAAGCCTCATAATTTTTTAGTAGATCAGTTTTGGAATATTAAAATTATTGACTTTAGTATTTCTATGATAAAAAATGAAGATATAACAACTACAGCAACAGGACAATTTCCTATACAAGGTACTGAAGGATATATAGCTCCTGAAATTGAAGAAGCTAGGCTTAATAAAGAACTAAATGCAAGATTTAACCCAGAAAAAGCAGATGTTTTCTCTTTAGGTTTAGTATTTTTACAAATGCTTACATATGAAAATGTTAAAGGATTTAATACAAAATTGAGTCATCAAAGTTTGATTGAGAAAGTAAATACAATTACTATAGATTGGGCACAAATGATTATTACAAAAATGCTTGAGCTAGATCCGAGTAGTAGATATAATTTTACTCAACTACTTAATTTGGTACCAATAACAGTAACCCCATCTGTAAACAGAAAATAATTTAGTTTTGAAATATAATGGAAAATCATGATAAATAATTGTGTTTTATAAATTTTATATTTTTTACTACTATATAGAATAAAAACCAATTTTGAAAGAATTAAGATATGATTTATAAAGCACTTACAGCTAGTTTTTGATTAAATTTCATTATAAATCAAATTATGCATATAATATTTGTAATAAATAGCCTGGCTAAAATATAGATAAATGGAGCAATTAGACCTTAAACAAGTTCTTTTTGAAAAATTCTGCAAAGAAATAGAAACTAGCGAAGTGGCAAATATTAATATATTTATTTTCTTTTCCACTCAGTGAACTAAAAAATTAAACTCAGAGTCTTTTTCCAGAAATTTGCAAAAAATATTTTGCGCTTGAGTACTAACAAAACTACAAGAAAAAGGTCCTAACGGAGTTGATTATTCAAATATTCTTAACCACTGTAGTTCAAAATTATTTGAAATAGCTCCAGAGCATATTGAGGCAATAGTAAATTGTTGTGAGAGAATTCTTATTCAGAACTTGCTAACACTAAAAACATAGATGAAATACTCAAATGGTGCTTAGAAGGAAATTTAATAAAAAAAAGTTAGGAAGGGAATTGGATTTTATGAAACTAGGCTATACAAATTTTGTAGCTTCAATGTGGAAACAATTAAGTGATATTTGTGAATCACCTACAGTTGAAAAAATAGTAAAGGCTTTTGAACATTTATTTAATGGGAAAGTAATTTTGGAATTTCCCTGTTTAGATTTATTTATTTTGGAAATTGGTAGAGTTGGAGTAGAATATATTGGAAAAGAAAATAAAACAGAGTCTATTGAAATCCAAAATGCTGAAATAAAAATTCAAGAAGCACATGCAATAATAAAAGCTATTGAACGATTTAAATTAGAAAATAACGATTTTGAATATTCTTTAAGAACTTTAAGAAAAAAGATTACTGAAATAGAGTCTCTAATATCACAACCTTCTTTAAAAACTAGTCAAAATGTTTTTGAAATGGATTTTTCTACTATTGAAGATGAGGCAATAATTCAAATTGAACTATCCAGTGTTAAAAAAATTGATCCTCCTATCTATGCCTTAAAAAAGACGCATTTCCAAGTTTGTTTATACAAAGCTATTTATAATAATTGTGAAGTCGCTGTAAAAATGTACCAAGCTGTTCATCCTCAAGCAGATTGGAATAAAATCTATAAAGAAATCCGGATATATCAAAAACTCTCTTCAATGGCAAGTAATCAAAACTGTTTTCTAAAATACTATGGAACATATGTTGATCAAAATTCTATAAATATGGTCATGGAATATTATCCTGATAATCTTATGAAATGTTTAGCACATCTTCAAAGTGTTAACTATAGATTTACAGAAGAGCTTATTGGACCTATTTTCTATAGACTTTTATCTTCTTTTAAATTTATGAAAGATGTTGGGGTTTTTCATAGCGATATAAAGCCTCATAATTTTTTAGTAGATCAGTTTTGGAATATTAAAATTATTGACTTTAGTATTTCTATGATAAAAAATGAAGATATAACAACTACAGCAACAGGACAATTTCCTATACAAGATACTGAAGGGTATATAGCTCCTGAAATTAAAGAAGCAAGGCTTAATAAAGAACTCAATGCAAGATTTAACCCAGAAAAGCAGATGTTTTCTCTTTAGGTTTAGTATTTTTACAGATGCTTACATATGAAAATGTTAAACGATTAAATACAAATTTGAATCATCAAAGTTTGATTGAGAAAGTAAATATAATTACTATAGATTGGGCAAAAATACTTATTATAAAAATGCTTGAGCTAGATCCGAACAATAGATATGATTTTACTCAACTACTCAGCATAATCCCAACATCAATAGTTCAAAGATTTAGTTTAAATAGAGATTAAAATAATTTTAAATTCCATAAAACAAAATCATTACAAGTTTTAGCACTTATTTACAATAAACTACCAAAATAATTTCTAAAAAGCATTACAAAATAAGCATCTACTACAATAAAATGCAAATAAATACTCAAAACAATTTCGACTAAAAATAACAAATAGTACATTTTATCTTCTCTTAAATACAAAAAAAAAGCAAATTATAAATTCCATAATTAAAAGCTACCTAAAAAAAATCACAAACCTCAACCCATCAAAAAGTCAAAAATAAAATAACGAACTATAGGCAGAATTATATTAATTACCTGCAGTCCCATATCTTAATAGATTTGTCAACACTTCCCGACGCCAAAAGAGGATATCTAGGGTTCATCGCCATAGTAAGTATAAAATGCCCATGAGCATCCAATAACTTTTTCGCTGAAGATCCTGACGTTAAATCCCAAACCCTAATACTTTTATCATCACTACAGCTAATCAAATACTTGCCAGATGGATGAAAAAGAACAGATTTAACCCAATTATCATGTCCTCTAATAATCATAAGACAGCTTCCACTCCAAACATCCCAAATTCTAATAACCTTATCTCTACCAGCTGAAGCTATAAACTCAGGACTTTTACCTCTTTTTTCCTCTTCTCCATTTTTATTCTTAGATGTAAGAAGTAAATTCACAGCTTCTTTATTAGCAAATGCTACGGTTTCCACAACATTTTCATGTCCAGAAAGTATTACTTGTGGTTGAGTTACTTCAAGTCCCCATACCATAACAGTTTCATCATTTGAACAACTAGCAAAAAGTGAACCATCAACATTTACTGTTAAATTTCTAACCCATTCTGTGTGTCCAAGATAAGTTTTAATACAAAAACCTGTTGACACTTCCCATAATTTTATAGATTGGTCTCTAGAACTAGATAAAATAAAGTCTCCAGCTGGAAGGAAACGTACACAACTAACATTATGGTCGTGACCATGAAGGGTTTTGGTACAGTCAAAAGTTTCGAAGGACCAGAGTTTGATAGAAAGATCTGCAGCACATGAAACTAAAAGCTGTCCATTGTTTGGTTCAAAAGCTACGCAGTTTACTGTTGCTGTATGGCCTTTAAGTATTTTTTCTAAGTTCCCAGTCTCATAATCCCAAATCCTAATTGACCCATCTTCTGAGCATGAGGCAAATACAGAGTAGACTGGATGGAAGGACAAAGCTGTTACAGGCTCTCTGTGACCTAGTAAATTGTATCGCTCAGGAGCACGTGGAAGGTTTTCAGAGACTTTATTTGAATCAGATAATTTTTTGCCAGGTCCGTAAAATGCCATCTCTTCTTTTAGAGCATCGAGTTCTGATTGGAGACTCATGACTTTTTGTTGGAGTCTTACGACTGAGGACCACTTTTTTTCTAGAATGTCAGCTGGACCAAGGTCACCGCTTATGTTGGCTTCGCGCTCAAATACTTCACTGGATTGGCCATAACCAGCAGATTTTAGGTAGCTTAGCATGGCTTTGTGCAATTTGTCTTTCTCCTTTTCAGTCAAAATCATGTTTTTATTATTAAAGTTATAGAATAGAGAAGGGTGGATTTTGATAATATGATTAATTTATGGGTTTTTGAAAAGGTTAATTGGAAGGGATTTTTGAATTGAGTTTTTATAGATTGGAAAATATGAGTTAAGGCGATTGGAGATTTATAGCTTTGAAATTTTTGGGATTATAAGAATTTTATATTGGGGCTTGCTGATAGTTCGATTTTGTAAGAATCATATGATTTATTTATGAGTATTTAGATTGTTAATATTTTTAATATATATGATATTTGTTTAATAGCTAAAATTCAATTGAGTTAGTTGATTTAATATAAAACTTTTTCCAATCATCCTTATCGACTTATCAAAATCACAAATTTCTAAACTTTTATGCTCAATTAGTAATATAAAGTATATATATATACATCGTATTCCTATACTTTAAGTCACTTATTTTTTTTTATAATCTTCATACTTTAAAAAAAAAGCAATTCTTTTAGCGCAACCTTGTAATATTTATTAAAATATTCATCTTTGTTATTAGCGGAAATAAAGCTTGAAAACATAATTTCAATATCATTCCAGTTTATTTTTTTTAAATATAGTACCCATCTACTAACATCTAATAATAAAATTTACTAAACAAATTAAAAAATCTTAGTCATTATCTCCCCATTTATAACTAAATACCTAAATCATCTCCTTCAAACATCATCCAACAATCATTTAATCCCATAAAAAACTCGCTTAAAAAATCTAGACACAAATTCATCAAAATTTTATTTTTTATTTAAAACCATTTAGTAATTTACTTTTTTTCTGATAACCGTTTGATGTATTTTTAGTATACTATATAAATGGAGCTTCAAGATAGATCTAGATTATACCCTACATTACCTCAATCTCAAGGAAGTTTATATATAGGAAATGATGGTCGTCTACAATATGCTCCAGTTTCTGGAGTACCAGTTGGATTATCCCCATCAGTTCCACAAACTCCTCCTATATCAAATACTCTTCAATATTATTATCAACAATTACCTATTGCTTCAGTCCAACCTACAAGCTCAGATACTCTTCAAGCCCAAAGATCCTTAGACTATTGGGCTAAATGGGTTAGAATTGTGAATATCATTCTTTTCGCTCTTACTGGAACTTTTGTTATAATTTGGGCAACAGAATTAATCAAACCAAGCCCTTATGAACAAAAAATACATCGCCCTTTCGATACTATCATGAAATTTATAATATTTATCCTTCTTCTTATTACTTTTAAACTTGGTGTTAAAGCTGGAACATTGAAAACATCAATAGCTGCTAAAAGATTTTTAAAAATGCTAATTTTCATTGGGATCTTAGGTCTTACTTTAGCTGGGTTTAAAGCTTATTGGAAAATGAAAAGAAGACATGGACATAGAAAACAACATAATGATGATATACCTGAAGATATTGAAAAATCTGATGAAGGTAGACCATCAGCAAGATTACTTCAAGATGTGATGGATCATGCTGATCATGCTGGTGATACAGATGATACTGAAGATGCTAATGATAATGATGATGATGCTGAAGAAGAAGAAGATGAAGATGCTGATGCTGAAGATAGTGATGATGCTAATGATAGTGATGATGATGATGAAAGTGAAGATAGTTATGATGGTGAAGAAGCAAGTAAGGAAAGATCACCAAGTAGAATGCTTCGAGTTATTGATGATGATGGGATTAAGAATAGAAATCATGAATATAAGCCAAATAGGCATAATTCTGATTTGGGTAACAAAAAAGGGGATGAGGAAGGTGATTTTGAAAGAAGCAAGCATAAAAGCTATAAAGGAAAAAAGAACTTTCATATTGGAGGTATGATATTATTGGGTATATATGCAATAGTAGTTTTCATGGCTTATAAACTGTACAGAGCTGCTAGAAACTATGAACAAAAGTCACAAAGTGGGAATATTCCAATTGTACCAGTTATCGTACAACAGCCAGTACAAGCTTACTCACCTGGATTGCAACCTGGAAACATACCAGTTGGTGCACCAGTTCATCATTAATTATCATCCTAATTTTAAAAGGTTTTACATACAATATCTATAAAAAAACAAATGTGATATTCTGAATTTTATTTTATCACAATCATAAATTCCTTTAATATAAAACAAAGCTTAGAATAATAAATTATTTGCTTAATTCAAAACAGTAAATCATATTTAAATCTTTCATACAATAAAACTTACTTCCAAAATTTTCTAATAATTATATTAATTTATCTCTTAAAATCCTATTAATGCATTAATCTTAAAAACTAAAACCTCATCAATAATTCCTTATGAATTTGGCATATTTTAGTTCATAATTTATAAATATGACTATTGACAGTAAACATATAGCTATAAAGTTTTTGTCCATACACCCAGATTCTAGATCTCAAGAAGACATTAACGCAATTTACGATCTGACAAAGCATGTTGAGTTTTTTAAGAAAACCTTACAAGATGATGGGAAAATACACAGAGCATGTTGTAAACTTATGACAATTGAAGAATTTTCCTCAGGTGATACGATAGTTTCATATGGAGATATCGGGGATAAATTCTATATAATCTTATCAGGTGAACTCTCAGTTATCGTCCCAGTATTTACAGAGAATCACGATCAAATTGATAAAGAAATGAAAGAAGTAAAAATTCTTAGTGATGGAGATTATTTCGGGGAATTAGCTCTAATTCGTGGAGGTCTAAGAGCAGCAACAGTAAAAGCAAGAGTTTCCTCACTTCTTGCTGTATTAAAAAAAAACGACTTCAAAAAAATATTATCAGCCGTCACAGAAAAAACCATCAACGAAAAAGTTGAGGTTCTGAAAAAAATTCCTCTTTTCTCACCGATAAGTCATTTAGAACTCCAAAAGCTTTCTTATTATTTCACAGAAGTAAAGTTTTCTAAAGGGCAAATTGTATATAAAGAAAAAACCCATTCAGAAACTCTTTATTTCATTAAATCAGGAGAGTTTAAACTTACTAAAGCTGATTTTGACCAAAATGATACTAACATACACAAAATGCCTTGTATTCGAAGAAATCGTATAAAAAATCAAAGCAATAAAATTAAAAAACCTCTTGATTTACAGATTGTCATCAAAGGGGAAAACGAATATTTAGGATGTGATGAAATGGCTGAAAGGGAAATTTTTTATAAAACAACATGTACTTGTATTTCAACTTTTGGGGTATTATATAGTATAAGTTTTACACATTTTCGTCAAAGAATTAAAAACCCAGATTGTTGGAAAATCATCAATGATAAACTCAGAATAGAAAAATATAATTACAATGAAAGACTTAGGCATTTGAAAAGTGTTGAAAATCTTAAAGAAGAATTTATGCTTAGTAAAACAAGACAAGGCCGGTTTTGTAATAATCATCAAAGTGGAGAGCTTAGAAAGTTTAGCCCAATGAAAGATTTGATAGATATAAACAATTTATTAACCCCAAACGCTAAAATTACAGGAGGGTGTAAAAATTTGGTGTATAGGTTTCGATTAGGGTCTTTAGAAAACCCTATGCAATTTTCTAGAAAACACTCACAAAGCATGGCTGGAACAGGAGATATAATTGCTAGAAGCTCAATTTGCTCTCCAGTATATAAACGAGTTATATAATTTGAGGAATTTTGATATATATTATTATTAATAACAAATTGTTTTAAGCAGTTATGATGATTATTTATATTAAAAGTTTATGTTATATACTGAAACCTTATAAAATAATATGATCTACCATAAAGATTCCATTTATGAAATTCTATGGAATTATTATATAAAATAGGCTTAATTAATTTTATATTATGATTCAAGTCAAGAATGTTTGGCTGATTTAAATGTTTTAATGATTTCAAATGTAATAAAATAGTATGGGTGGTAAATGCTTAGGGAAGAGTAATAAATCAGAAGCAATGATGTCATCTGCAGCAAGTGATAAAGATTATTATGATGGAAGGAATCCTGAAGAAACTAAGGAACTCCTTTTTCTTGACAATATAGAGGTAACAGATTCATCAAAGAAATTAGTTTTAAAAGCACTTTCAAATAATCATCTATTTAAAGACCTCTCAACAGAAGATTTCGGTTTAATCTATAAAACACTACAAATGTGCGTAGTTGAACCTAAAAAATTCGTCTTCAAGCAAGGATCAACAGGGTCTCTTTTCTTTATTATCAACTCTGGGATGGTTGAGGTCATTGTTGATGATCAAAAAAGAGGTGTCCTAACAAAAGAAAATTGCTTTGGAGATATGGCTTTATTGAGTGATTCTAAAAGAAAGGCATCAATCAGAACATTAAATAAATGCTCATTTTGGGTTTTGAGTCGCCAAAAATTCATGGAAGTTTTAAAAAGACTTTTATCGCGTAACTATGACAAAATAAGAAAAATCATCTCAAAAGCCCCTTTTTTCTCAACTTTAGCTGAAAATCATAAAGACGCTCTAACTAAAGTGTCAATTCTTCACAAATATGAGGATGGGGAAATTATTATTCACGAAGGAGATGAAGGAAATTTACTTTTCATTCTAAACCATGGAACAGTAGTTTTTATGAGAAATTCACAAGAATTGATACGTATTTCAACTGAAGGTGTGGCATTTGGAGAGAGTTCGCTTTTGACAGGTATTAAAAGGACAGCATCTTGCGTATCTTATGGGGTAACAGAAGCTTTATCAATAGATCAGAAAAGCTTACAAAATATTTTTGGTGATGGGTATAAGGAAATACTTTTAAAAACAATAGCAAAGCATTCTTTACTTTCAGACCCACATTTGAGTTTCCTTAACAAAAACGATATCATTGAGATTTCAGACCGTATGAAATGGGTAAAATTTAATAATGGCTCTTTAGTCTTATCAAGAAACTATACAAAAAATATGTTAAAAGTGGTTTGTGTAGGAAGTCTTGTTTCTATGGGTGCATCTAAAAATAAAATATCACCTTATCAAGTGATTGGATTAAATAATATAAATGAACGTGGACTTAAAGCTGAAGACTATGTAGCTCAAGGGAATACAATAATAGGAGAATTAGAAAACTTAGAAGTAGAAAAAACTCTTGGTATAAAATCAGAGAGTCTTTTTGACTGTTTAGATACATTGAAGTTCATGAAAAAAGTTAGCATATTTAGACAGTTTTCTCTTGAAAGTATAAGAAAAATATGCGAAACTATGAAAAAAGCTAAATACAAAAAAGAATCGATAATTTTTGAAATGGGTGCACCTAGTGATAGCATCATGATTGTAAAATCTGGGATTGTAGAAATTATTAAAGATAATAAAGTCCTTAGACTTATCGGGAAATACGAAAGCTTTGGGGAAAGAGCCTTACGAGAAAAGCAAAGATCTGCCTCAGCGTTTAGTGAAAGGGATTGCGAAGTTTTTGTTATTCCAAGAGATGTTTTGCTTAGTTTACCCGAAATCCGTCTGCTAAAAACAGAATTAGAACGTAAAAAGTACTATCAAAAAGAACTTAAATTTGACTTACTTGAAGTTGTTAGTCGACTTCCAGACAAAGAAACCAATCGAATGCGTTTTTGCGTCAAGAATCCAAACGATGATTTGGTTTACGATTTATTAGCAATACCAAAATACTCTTTACAAGATTCAAATGATTGCATGAAACTTGTTAAAGAAAAAGAAATCCTCCTTCAACTTGATCATAACCTTATAGTGAAAATGGTCACATCAAGTAAAAATGAGCGTTTTGTATTTTTTGTAAGAGAATTTATAAAAGGGGCAATTTTAAGAACCATGATTCCTTCAACTGAAGACTATGCAAAAATGATAATTTTATACTTGACTTCAGTTTTAGAATATTTACATGATAAAGGGGTAATATACAGAGAATTAACCCCAGATAATATTATTATAGGGAAAAAAGGGTTTCCATATTTATCAAATTTCAAAAATGCTAAAGTTATTACCGATAGGACAATCTCAAAAGTTGGTAATCCATTTTACATGGCTCCTGAAATGATATTAGGTAGAGGTTATTCAAAATCTATTGATTATTGGAGTTTAGGAATAATCCTTCATGAACTTCTTTATTCAGGCCTACCTTTTGATATGAGTTTTGAAGACAACCCTACCGTAGCATATGAGAAAATTCTTCAAGGTAACCTAAAACTCCCACAAGATAGATTTGATATTGCTAATCAACTTATAAGTAAACTCATATGCAATAGCAAAGATCGAATAGAAAGTTATGGTATTAAAAGACATACTTGGATGAGTAATCTAGAATGGGAAAAACTAATAAATATGAACATTGGAAGTGAAGAGTTTCCTAGAATTAATACAGATATAGTCAGAACAAATACAACTTCTAATAAAAGCTTATCATTTGTACTAAAAGTATTTTTTATTTAGAATATCCCAGCTTATTCCATCTCAGATCAAGTAAAAAAGTTCGATTGGAATAATTATTTTTAGTTATGGTTATTGATATAAACAATAATTTAGTTTAGTAGAAAAATTTTATGTAACTGTAAGATTCTTGTTAATTTTTATAATAAGATTAAGATTTTATAAAAAAATAATGGGTAAATGCATGGCAAAACCTCAAGATACAAGCCGAACTATAAATACAAATACTTCAATTAAAGAGACGAAACATAGCTTTGATACTGTAGAACTTGCTGATTTGAAAATAGAAGCCGATTTTGAAATAGATCAAATTTCACAGAATTTGATACATAACTCGTTATCGAAAAATCATTTATTTCGTGGATTGACAATAGAAGATTTAGAAGCGATTTTTCCTAGGCTGGTGTTTGTTATAGCTGAAAAGGGACAGTATATTTTTAAACAAGAAGCTTATGGGTCGCTGTTTTTCATAATCAATTCAGGAAAAGTTGAAGTTTTAGTTAACAATAAGAAAAGATCTATTTTATCAAGAGAAAACTGTTTCGGAGAATTGGCTTTACTTTCTAACTCTAAACGTAAAGCTTCAATAAAAGCATTATCAAAATGTTCTTTTTGGGTTTTAAATCGAGACAATTTTTTTTCAGCTTTAAAAAAAATCTATTCCCGAAGTTATGATAAAATATTCAAACTCATATCAAATACATGTTTTTTTACTAACTTTCCTGATAATCAAAAAGACCAAATAACAAAACTAGCGATACATCATAAATATGAAGATCAAGAGCAGATTATTCATGAAGGTGATGAAGGAGATGTTCTTTTTATACTTAAAAATGGTAGTGTGATATTCAAAAAATCAGGTGAAGAAATTTTAAGATACTCAAATCCTGGGGAAATGTTTGGTGAAGGGTCGATGTTAACAGGATTTAAAAGATCAGCAACATGTATTTCACTAGGTCAAACTGAGTTGATATCATTAGATAAAACAAGTATGATTAAAGTATTTGGTGATGATTTTAAGAATATATTATTAAAAAATATAGCGAAAAATGCGCTAATGACTGATAATAACTTGCATTTTCTTGCGAAGCATGAAGTTATAGGAATATCAGAAAACCTTGAATGGAAAGTTTATAATAATTTGCAAATAGTAATTCCGTCAAAAAATAAAAAAAACTGCTTATTAAGAGTTGTATGTGCAGGGACAATTATGTATATTGGTGAGGATTCACAAAAAATAAACTCATATCAAATCATAGGGTTGAATAATGAGAATGAAAAAAATCTTAAACCTTATGATTACATATCTGAAGGTGAAACAATTATCGGTGAAATCAGTAAAAAACAGCTTCAAAGAGTTTTAAAAATCAACATAAACGACCTTTTTGACAGTCTAGAAAGAGTGAAAATGCTGAAAAAAGTGAGTATTTTCCGAACTTTATCCCTTGATTCTATAAAAGTTATATCAAAAAAAATGGAAAAATACAGATGTTTAGAAAATCAGGAATTATTTAAAGTAGGTTCAGATGCAGTGAGTCTTTTTATAGTAAAATCAGGGACAATAGAAATTTATATTGAATCAAAAATTCTTAGGATACTCGGTCCATATGAAACTTTTGGCGAAAGGTGTATCCGTGAACGGGTACGAAGCGCAAATGCTCGTAGTAAAACAAACTCTGAAGTTTTTATTATAAACAGAGAAGATCTTATATCATTACCTGAAATTAAAACTTTACAAATTGAACTTAATAGAAGAAAGTATTATCAAACTAATATCGACATTTATGAAATGAAAATCCAAAACGAAGCAGCCTATAATTCAGATTTACGGAGAAAAGTGTGTATTCGTAAACCTAAAGATAAAACTCTTTATGATCTGATACTTATACCGAAAATATCACTTGAAACACCTATAAGTTGTTATTCTTTAGCAACAGAAAAAGAAATCATGTTACAACTCGAGCATAGACAAATAGTAAAACTTGTAAAGACGAGTTGTAATAGTGATTTTGTTTTTTTTGTAACTGAACATATTAAAGGTAAATCACTTAAAGATCTTATCCCCCTTGATGAGAAATATTTACAAATATTCACATTATACCTTGTATCAGTATTAGAATATTTACATGATAAAGATATTATATATAGAAATCTATGTACTGAAAATATTATTATAAGTACTAAAGGATTACCTTATTTACATAGTTTTATTGATGCTAAGATTATTAATGGAAGAACTTATACAAGAGTAGGAAATCCATATTATAGATCACCTGAAATGATTATGGGAAGAGGTTATTCGAAATCAACTGATTATTGGTCACTTGGTGTTATGTTATTTGAAATTTCTTATGGATTTTTACCTTTTACTATTATGGAAAATGATGATCCAGTTGTGGCTTATGAAAAAATATTACATGTTAAACATGGGATTAATTGTGGAAAATCAGATCAATTGAATGATTTACTTTTAAAACTTATGAGTGATAGTAATGAAAGATATGGATGTGAGAGTATTAGGAAATCTAGTTGGATGAATAATGTGGAATGGGATAAAATTAATATGAATCCTTTTGATGAGTATCGGAATGAAAAATTTAAAGTATCGAAAGTGGGGACTAAAAGTAAAATTACAGAGAAATTGAAGGTTAAAGATTTTGTTAAGGTATGAGATATGTAGAGAATAAGCAGTAATACTGTGATTGTGGAGACTAGTAATTTTCCTTGGGATAAATACTTTTAGGTTTGCATATAATTAATTAGTTTATTTGATGATACTTTTTTCAGATGATTTTATTAGGAATTTAAGGATATATGCAAGCTTTGTGAGAGTGTGTGTAAAAAGGTAATTTTAAATTTTTTCTAATAAACATATTCAAGTTTTATTTATTAAAATGCTAACGTTGTTTATAGACTATTTTTAATATAATAACAATGATAGACTAAAACAAAATAATACCTCTCACAAAGATTTAAATCTAAAAAATATACATTTAATCGCAATTACAATATAAAACTTTAAATTTTATCTATTAAACCTAAATAAAAAAAAACTAGATTGATTACAAACTATAAACCATTCTTGTATTTTATAGTAATTTTCTATTATAAATAAAGTATCTTCAACACTTACAAAAATCCTTCCAACTTTTCCATTCCCAAGCCCAAAATCATTATCAATCCCAAGATTTTTCTCTAAATCCTAACTATTATTAATTCTCTGCTTCAGAAGTCCACAACGAAAGGTTATCTCTTATAAGTTGCAATATCATAGTCGAATCCTTATAAGCGCTTTCGTCAGTCAAATTTTCCAAATTCTGAATCGCATCATCAAAAGCTTTCTGAGCCATGGTACAAGCTTCATTCTGTAATTGCATAATCTCATAATTAAACACCGAGTAATTCAAAGCAAGTCCTAATCTAGTAGGATGAGTACTATCTAAATCATTCAATGCTTTATCATAAGCTTGTTGATAACATTCTTGAGCATTTTTACTACTTTCATCTTTATATTGACCTTGAGCAAATTCACATATATATCTATAATAATCTCCTTTCATTTTCATAAAGAACACTTTTCCTTCTGCATCATTTGTATGAGGCAAAAGATCAGAATCAATTAATCTAAGGATTTCTCTACAAAAACTTCTTAGTTCAGCTTCAACTTTTTCTTTATATGCTGATGCACGTGACTTGTTTTCTTCATTACTTCTACGAGCTTCTTTTTGTTCAATTGAATTCAATACTCTCCATGCTGTACGACGATTGCCCACCACGTTTTTGTAGGCAACAGAGAGAATGTTTCTTTCTTCTACAGATAGCTCTGAGTGCTCTTTGGATATAAATGCTCGGACGAATTCAATCATTTCTTCATATCTTTCTGATTGTTCAGACATCCTGCATAAGAGAAGAAGTTCAGCGCGAGAAAGAGAACTTAAATTATCAAGCTTCACCATATATATTATAAAGAGATTAGATATGAGAATTTAGTTTCTTAAGGGAGATTTTGTGATGGATGTGATGAAGAAGTTTGGTTGGAGAGTTACTAGAAAGTTTATTCATATTATTGACTTCCATTTTTCTAAGAGTTGGAGATGTTTTGCTGGTGTTTGAGTTTTGGGATTGTAGGATTTTGCTTGAGGAAGTTTTGAAGGATTTTGGTTTTTGGTGGGTTTTTGGATAGGTTTTGTGTTTTTTTTTTTGGGTGTAGATTTGGGATTTTCGGGTAAGATGAAAGATGAGATATTTTAGGATGATGAGAGTTAGAAGTGAAGATGAGGAGATGAGAAAGGAGGGTTTTATGTTTATTGTAATATGGGGAATGTTTGATGGAGATTTTAGGAATTTAATATGAGATAAATTTTATTTTGATGTGGTGTTATTAGTAGGTTTTTAAGTGAAAAAGAAATGAATATGGAGATTTAAGGTATAAAAATGATGTGAATTATGCAAGTAAATGATATATGGCAATAATTAAGGTTGTGATTTTAGGTAAATAAGAGTTTGTCTGGGTAAATATTAAAGAATTTAGATAAATGCTAAATTGACTTGGTATGATATATTTTTTTATTAAGTTTTTATTAAATGGTATAGATATTTTATTACATCTCATTCCATCTTCTTTAACCCTATACATTCAGTATCTTAAAAACAAATACTCTTATAAACAATAATAATTTCCCAAAATATCTCATTATCAAAAAAATAATACCTTTATCTTTAACTTATAATCCCAGCAACTCCAACTTTCCTCCAATTCCATAATTCCTAAAATCCAAAAAAACTATGGCATAACAAAGTTCAAAAAGCGCATCTAATAATAAAACATGAAAACCAGGCAAAAAGATCCAGAGTTTTTCATAAGCGACACAAGTAATTTCAAACAGAAAATCAAAGCATCCCAGTCTGAAATTATGAAAGATTTTATGCAAATCAGCAATTCTGTGCCAGTCTTCAAGAGAGTAGCCCAAGTTGACTCTGACCCACATAAATTGCAGAAAGTAAACAATAATCAGCGACCTCGTAAATCTAAAGCACGGATCACTGAGGACATAAGTCCAATATTGGGTCTAGCAACTTTGATCAATGAGATGGACACATGTCAAGTGCCAAATATACAAGAAAAAAAGCCTAAACAAAATAAAGCTACAGGAAATAGTGTTGCCAAAAAGACCTTAAAAACGAATAAACTTAAACCTATTATGAAACTCGCTGGTTTTACAAGAGCAGAAACTCATATAGGTATAGCGAGGTTTATAAGTGAAAGAAATAAGCGTAATTAATGTCAATATTAATTTGATACAAAGATAAAGTGGTTGAATTTTAGGGAATTTTTTTGAAGGATTTTTTTTGAAGGATTTATGGATGATGAATTTGATTTTTTTAGTGGAAAAAAGGTTTAGAGGTTGAGATTTGCTAGAAAATTATAGGGGGTATATGTGATGTTTTGAAATAAAATGATAGGGTTGGGAGTTTGTATTAGTTAGGAATTATCGCTTGATTATTGTTCAGTCCTTGTTAATCTAATACAAGATAAATAATTCATCATTCACTTGATAAAAATAACATAACTAAGTTCATTTTAGTAATTTTTATGTAATACCTTATTTACACCTTTTTACTTAAATATTTTCAAACAAAGCCAAGTTTACAAGAACCAATTTTCAAATGGGTCAAACCCTTAAGTCCCAAATTCTCTAAATCTTTTCTCAAAGTAAAATTACCTTATTCAATATCAATTTTATTTCTATAAGAGAACCAGCATCACTCCAATAAATTCATTTTTTACTAACTTTTTTATACAACAAACAACTTCCATTTCAAAATAAATCCTTTTATCATAAATAAAAACCACAATTATCATTTTAAAATCATCCTTTCAAATTATCAACTTAAAACCAAAAATTCTAATAACACAACATATACAAACTCATCCTTTTATATAAAATCCAAAAACATTTTTCCTATACAATCTTAACTTTTCAATATCATTTTCCCATCCCATAAATCCTCATCTTCCCCAAGCCTAAAAATCTTCTAATCTTTCCATATTACCTCCACTCATAAATAAACTATGTCAAAACAGTTTCCAACAAAATTCTTACAAGACAAAGATGACTACGAATCAAGTTCAGGAGAATCACTTATTTCAGATGAGCCGCAAAAAACTAATGGAAAAGAAAAATTTTCAGCCGAAAGGCTTATGATGATGTTAGATAAACAAAAATTAGAAGCTCTTGAAGGTGAGTTTAAACGTCATCCTGATGGTATTGAGCTTTCTAGTTTTGTTTGGTTAATGAAATGTGCTATGAATGTATCTCCAGAAGACCGTACCGAGTTGGTCCTTGGCCTTTACTACCTTTTTCAAGAAATCGATATAAATGGAGATGAACATATGGAATGGTCTGAGTTTACTCAATATATAATAGATGCTGTTATGGCTCATCATACTAGAGAATTAACAGAAAATAAAGAACTAACCCCAGCACAAGTTATGGACTCAGTTTATTCTTTAAAAAACAAGCGTTTTCAGCTAAGTCCTACAATAGACCGTAATGTTCATAATGGGGTAATCCGTCAACTAGCTTATTATACATCTTTAGACCTTATTTCTTATATAGAAGTTGGTGGACAAGCTGTAAAATTCGTCGACTCTAATGCTGAAGTCAAATATCAAGTAAACCCAAATCTCCCATATACATCTTTTGTATTATCAGCAGCATATTCAGAAAAAGACTTATTATTTGCTATAACAACAAGTGAAAAAAGTGTTTATGTCTATGAAAAAGATAAAGACACTTTTAGGTTTTTAAAAACTTTTAAAACCGAATTCACTAATTCTTATATTTGGTTTTTTGAAAAACAAAAAGCGTGGATTGTTGCTGGAGATGATCATATATTAAGACAATTTGATATAAGAAGAGGTGATGAGATTTTTAATTATAAAGGGCATAATTCACAGATTATGGATGCTGTTGAGATAAGCAAGCCTTTATGTTTTGCTACATGTTCACTTGATAATAGTATTATATTATGGAAATGTAAGGATCCTGAGAAAATTGGGATGATTAATAGTGGGCATTCTAGAGGTGTTAGGAGTATTGATTATTGTAAAGAATCTGGGGGAAATTTGATTAGTGTTGGATATGAGAGGTATATTAATGTATGGTGTCCTGAATTAAATTTAGCAAAATGCCATACTGGGGTTCTTGAAGGGCATAATACACCTGTTGTATGTTGTAGGTTTTTTAGAGGTAAAGGGATATGCACAAGCTCAGATGAAAGGGGGAATATTAGGATTTGGGATATAACCCAGTTGTCTTGTTTACAGATAATAGCAAATGATAGAGGGAAAGTTGATATAACTTTACTTGTAGCGCTACACAAACAAGACAAATTTGCTATTGCAGGTAAGAGGTTAATGTTTTTTGAACTTAAAAGCAATGTGAGTAATAATGAGATATTATATGATATCAAACCTTTAAATGTTGAGTTCAATAGTTACTATATGCAGTTTATAGTTTCAACTCGTTTTGATGTGAGGATTTATGACTGTTTGACTGGTAAATTAAAAAAAATATACACAGATTTCAAAACCCCATCAGAAGCTGAGCTTACAACTATGGTTCTTGATCATCGAAGCCGAATAATTTTATTAGGAGATAGTGTTGGATCTCTTGTTGCATATAATTGTGCTAATGGTTCATTAATAACAACTATTAGAGCCCCAAGAAGGAAAAAACAAGAAATTTCTGATAATTCTGTTAAAAACACTATAAGCGAAGATAATTATTCAGAAATCTCAGCTCTTTATTATTGTAATGAAGATAAAATACTTATTGTAACAAGTTGGGCTTCTAATATTATGATTTTTGATACAAAAGATATTAGCGATGTATGTTTATTAAGAAATCTTAAAGGAGGTCATGAAGGATCAGATATAACTTTTGTTACTTATTCAGAATATTTATCTATGATAGCATCTGGGTCAAGTAATGGTATTATTTCTGTATGGGATTTTGAGACCGGTAAGCATATTGGATCTTTTTTTAATAACAGTAGAGAAATTGATAATTTGATATTTGTTGATCCTTACCCAGTGCTTTTAAGTAGTTCAAAAGATGGGTTTATTTGCTTGTGGAATCTACAAAATGTGTCGCAGTCGTATAAAAATGTATGTATCGCAAGATTTGAAACTATGTCCTGGCGAGAGCCAAACTTTTGTAAAGCAACTATAACTTCATCAATAAACTTAATTTGTGAGAGGGTAGGGATACTTAGAGAATGCAAAAAAAAGTATATCCAAGTAAAAAAATACTCTGAATCCAAAAACAAAAAGCCTAAAAACCATAGATATGGTTATTTTTTAGATAATGAAGATACCAAAAGTATCAGTAGTTTCGAATGGGTTGAAGACAAATCTGAAGAAAAAGAACCTCATAATCATGATACTAAAAGTATGAGAAGACGTGCTTATATGTATTTAGGAGATAGTATCGGGTATATAAAAATATGGTCTTTTGAATACCTTCTAGAAAAATCAGGTATAATGCCAAGCCTTGATATAAAAAGGACTAAACCAGGTTATAATCCTCATAGAAAAGATACAAAAAACGCAGAATCAGATGTTAATTACTGGAAGAAAAAAACCCAAAATCAGCATCCTCCTGATATTATTGATATAGAAAGTGAAATACTTATAAAAGAATGGCTTGCTCATACAGATCAAGTTACATCAATAAAACTTATCCCAGACCCAGAAGGATTATTAACATGTTCTTCAGATAAATTCTTAAAAATATGGAGTCGAGAAGGTGAACATTGGGGTACAATCAATTTATCAATCCCAGAAATCCCTAAAAACTGGTATTTTCCTTTTAGGTGGGAAAAAAAACGCATGAATGATGTTAAGAAAATTGTTGAATCATTGAAATCTGTAGATGATAATATTGATGTTGATACAAAAGTTAAAGCTCGAGATTCTTCTTTGGATAAATTTGCTAAAAAACCGAAACCAAAACAGTCTAAGCTTAAGAAATCAAGTTTTAAAACTGTGGATGTAGAGAGGAAAGATAAACCAAGACAAAGTGCCATGCTTTTAGAGTCATCATTTGATGATGATTTACATAAAGAAGAAAAAAAACCACAACCTGCAATGAAATATGAAGGGTCTACAGCTTCATTAAAAAAAATGCTCGATGATTTAGATGAAAAAAGACTTAGGGAATTGATGAATTATGATAAAAATGCATCAAGACTAAAATTATTAACGAATAATGAACAGAAATCTCCTGATAGGCATAGAACAATGAGAAAAACCCCTAAATCTTTACCAAAAATCAGTATTGCTAAAGAACCTGGGGAAGTTGCTGCGAAATTTGATCAGGAAAAAGGACAGAAAAAGTCAGTGAGAATTCCTGAGGAGGTTATTTTGATGAATAGTCAAAGTCAAAGGACGTTTAAAGGGAGAAGTTTGTTTGGACAAGTCAATTATAAATTCACAGCACCAAAAATAAACCAATCACCTCCTAAGCAAAAAGGAAAAGATGAGATTGGAGATGTAAAATTTAAAGTTGGAGAAAGTGTGAGGTTGATGAAAGAAGCGATTTCTGTACAGAGTATTGCTAGGAGTTCAGAACTTTGTCCTTTTACTGAAGACCTTGCTGTGTTGAATATGAAGAAAAATATACTTACGAACTTGACTGATAAGAAAAAGAAGAAAAAGTTCAAGAAAAAAACCGGCTTGAATAAACTTACAATTAGTCCGATAGGTTAAAATTATATCAAAAAAAAGTTCATCATAAACTATCTAAATTATTAACTAATTATCCTAAATTCGGTAGCATCCCCAATGCATCATTATCCCCAGCCCATGCTTTTTTAAGTACTAAAACAGCTTCTGTAACCCTAGTCTTAAGTCTATTTTCATCATTAATCAAATTCACAACTTCAACTTTATCCATCTCCAACAACATTCCTGTGATTTTCCCAACAACTTGTTGATTAGTAATTTTATGTACCATAGGATATAATTTTTCACCCAAATCTCTAAGAGTATATTGATCAATATTCTCTAATTTAATAACAGGAGGTTTCTTAGATTCAATAGGTATAGGTTGATGTACAATAGGTGGGGCCATAGCTCTTGGAACTCTAGCTCTTGGGATTTGTTGAAAAGGTATCATATTATTTTTCCCCATAATCGGGACAAAAGGTACAGCTCTAGTTGGTATAAACCCTCTACTTGGCATAGCAGGGAATTTCATAACTTTTTGTGATTTCGATTGATTTATAAGTTTTTTTAAAGCATCTCTAGGCTTCCATTTTGCAACATATAATTTTTTACCTTCAATAAGTTTTTTTTGTAGTTCATTTAAAGCTAAGTTTGCATGATGTTCATGTTCATAATGCACATATGCGATTTCTTTAGATACTGGTTCTTTAATACAGTTACCATCAGCATCGTATTTAATATTTTCCATTTTACAGATTTTTAAAGATTTTATAGCGCCGTATTCTTTGCAGATATCAAAAAGCCTAGTTTCATCTATACTTTTATCTAAGTTTCTTATGTACAGATTTTTCTTTTTCCATTCTTCGACTTGCATTAAATACTGTTCTCTTAAGACTTTTTTTCTATGGATTTTACTCATATGTGGCATGACGTACCATATAAAATCCTTTTCTTGTGTGTTGTTTTTGCATTCACAGGCTGCACGTGCTTCTTCAGCATTGGAAAAACCGACAAAGCCATAAGCCCGGCCATTATCCAGCATTTTGGCTACTGATAAAACTTTACCAAATGATGCAAAAGCGTTTCTCAAATCTTCTTCAGTGTAATAAGCAGGGAATCCTCTAACATACAAATTTGAATTTGCTGTTGCGTTTATTCGAGTTCCTAATGGGACAAAAGTCTGAACCATAAGCTCATTACCTTGCCAAAATTTCCCGTTCATATTTTTCAAAGCGAGTTCTGAGTATTCTGAGGACTCATATTGAACAAAACCATAGCCTAAGGATTTACCCATATCATCATGACATAATTTGCATGAAATTATCGGCCCGAATTTGCTAAAAATTTCACCGAATTCTTTGGCGGAAATTGATTCTGGGATATTCTTCACGAATATGTTTGCTACATTTTCCCAATGTTGTTGAATAACTTTGGAAATATGAATATGCTTATTGCGGAATTCAGAACCATTTAACTCATGCTGCACTTGGGTGGATAAACTTGGATCTTTGAATGCAATAAATGCATAGCATGAATGATTGTCACGGCAAAGCCTAATATTCGAGATATCCCCAAATCGTTTTAGCAGATTGTATAAATCAGTTTCTTTTACTTTCAGATCAAGGCCGCCTATGTACAACTGTGCTGGAATTTTAGCCACAGGTTTATTTTGCATTTATATTACAATTCTAATCAGACTCAGAGACTCTAAAACTTAGTTTTTATACATTTTCCAAAGCATAGGTTTTTACCTTAACTCACTTTATCTACTCAATCCAAAAAACAAAAAAATACTTATATGTAGCTTCTTACTAAAAGAAAATAAAAAAATTATATACTTATTATGGAACCAATAAACAAACGATACTGGAAGGAAATAAATAGCTAGATTTCATATATTTCAGCTGATTATTATATAAAAAGCTTTAGAAATTTGTATGACAATAAGGGACAAAGCATATACTTAATCAGCCAAAAATTAGAAGATATCGAAAACCTAGCTTTAACATTAAAAAAAAATCCTTTTTTAAACAATATTTAAATCGAAATTCTAAGAACTATGCTATTTATCTTTACTTCTATGTGATGAATATTTAAAAACTAAAAACCAAATAAGTGAAATTTCTTTTAAAAACTTAGAAAGAGTGAAAATTTTATGGTTTCTTTAATAGCCTATTATAGTGAAGATATTTTGATTATTATTATGTCTAAAGTTAAAAATGATAGTTTGGTATCAAAGCATAAATGTGAATATATTGTACATATTATAATTATAATATTAAGAAATTCTTTAAAATAAGAGATGATGAATCAAATAAACTGGTATGTAGGAAAAAATATTGAGTAGTGTTAAAAGTTCGCAAGAGATGAAATATGAAATAAAAGAAAAAAAATAAGAAAACTTATAGGTTGAAAAAGAAAACCATTCATGTTAAGGAGTTTTTGGAATTGAATAAACATAGGAATTTATCACAAAGTGTGAAGTTGGAGAACGATGTAATTGTATGATAATATATTATTTTTTATTGATGGTATAATGATTTGAGATTTATGTGCTGGCAAATATTAAGTGATAGAAAAATTAATAATTAAGGTTTTATTAGTTTAAGTATTTATGTATATTTCTCCTATCAATACCTTTTTTTGCTAATAAAAGCCTTAGTTCCATATAAAAACAATGGAAGTTGATCACAAAAACATTGAAGCCCTGAAATTTTTATTCATGAACTACCCCAAAGAGTCTCTTTCTACAATGAAAACCTTATCAATTTGCAATGAAATCATTCAAGAATTCCCCGAAGCAAAAGTAATGTCTCTATTCCCAAACATCACATCATTATCATTAGCATTTTGTACATTCAAATCATTTCCCTGTAGAATTATCATCCAAACCATGCCATTATTAACCAAACTAAACCTAGAAGGTTGTAACTTAGAC
Organism: Stentor coeruleus; assembly: GCA_001970955.1. Taxonomy (NCBI): domain Eukaryota; phylum Ciliophora; class Heterotrichea; order Heterotrichida; family Stentoridae; genus Stentor; species Stentor coeruleus. The sequence continues at coordinate 68,502 of MPUH01000168.1, read as the reverse complement.
TCAGTAAAAATCCTCAGACCATTAGGTGAACTAAAAAACCTTCAAGATTTAAATCTTTCCAATAATCAAATAGTTATAGACAGAATCAGTATCCTAAATTCTCTTCTTTTTAATGGAAAAATCCAACTAACAGTTGACCCTTCTAAGAAAATTTCAAGAGCTTATTCACTAACAAAACTCATACTTTCAAAAAGTAAACCTGCAAAAACTCCTAGAAATCCTCCTTTTGCTATGTTGACTATATTTAGTAATGAAATAATAACTGAAGATGAAATAGAAAGTATTCAGCCTAAAAAACCTAGATTACCAAGTGCAAAATATACTGATCGGATTTTAAGTCAAGTGAAAATCAACAATGAAAAAATTCTTAGCGATAAAGAAAAATATGGGAGTATGAAAAGTTTAATGAATACTCTAAGTATGTGTAGTGGGAAAAAACCTAGAATCGATACTTTACAGAAAATTAATAGTGAAAAAAAAATTTTGCAATATAAAATCAATCCTGAACATGAAGATTTATTAACTGATGATAATTCAGTTATAGAAGTTTATGAACCTAATCCTCCACGTGAACCTCCTGAGAATATTTTCAGGAGTAAAGAAAGTATACAAGATTTTATAGCTAGTAATAAAGCTATAAGAGAAAAAGCATTAAAACCAATACCAAAAAAAATTTATACATATAATGAAGTGAGTATGTTTATGTATGGGAAAATAGTCCATGAAACTTCACAAGTTAATGCAGTATGTGATGTACTTTCTATAGTAAATGGGGTAAAAAAGTACTCTGGGATCACAGATATCGAAGTTTATAGAATGCTTAAATCAAACTTCAAATCTTTAAGTTTTGACGATGTGGTACTTTTTCAACAAATATTATTATTAGATGAAGATATGAAAAATATGAAGTTAAAAAATGCTTATTTCGAATGGTGGCTACATAAACTAGAAAAAAGACATATTGATTATGCTGAACATTGTGCTATATTAACTTTGCATAAAAATAGGATTTTTAATAACCCTTTATTAGGAGCTCAACCTCCTCCACAAAGCAAAAAAGTTAAGATTTTTTTTAAGGAAAACCCTTTGGCAACACAAATTATGAGTAAAAATCCTAAGAAGAAAAAATTACTTGTTGAAGAAGAACAACATTATGCTACTGTTGATTTCCCTGGAATGTTTAATGAAAAAGAAGTTAAAGAAGGAGATACTATTTTTATTGCCCCAATTGTAAAGTTTGAAAATGTTTTGGAATCATTGCATAATCATTTAAAAGAAAAAGAAAGACAGTATGAAAAATTATCTTTTGGGGATAGGGTGTTATGGAGACTTGATAGGATTAAACAGAATATTAATGATAGAGAAGCTGTGAGGGATAAGTTGAAGCAACTTTTTGATCAAGTCACAAAGATGAAGAAGAAGTTTTTGGAAAATGAGGTTGAGTATTTTTATAATATTTATGAAAAGAAGCTTAATAAACATGAGATTATCAAGAAACATGATTTTATGCAGTTTGAATTGCCGAAGTTTGTATTCCCACTTATTCAAGATGACTGATAATATTAAGATAGTTTTTTTTTTTAACTGATTTAAATATATTTCTTAATTCTAAACATAATCCTCATAAAACTTCTCTTACTTATTATAATAACTAATATAACCTTCCATTTTCAATAGGTTCACTCAAACTAGAGTATAAAAATATGGATAGCGCAGAAAAACAGAAAATACTTTCCACATCTTTAATAGTTGGGGCTATTCTGATGTATCTAAACACTCAATTCCCAGAAGAAGCTATTTTCCCAGGTCACTCAACTTATTTCATTATAACATTTTATTTAACGTATCCAGATTCACAAATAATCCGACACTTTATCATAACATTTTTGCTTGCATTTGCAGATTTGATGTTTATTGAAAATTTTTCATGGGGTTACAGGCATAGTTCATCATCATATAAAAGATACAATCAAAATTGCAAAGTTTTGTTCCTTGAGTTTTTTTCTTTGTTCATTCTTATCAAAATGATGGGTAAAAAAGAGATTTACTTGGAATTTAAGAATTCTATTATAAGAACTATTATATTCCTCTTAGAAGGATATTTGAAAGCTGATGGTATGGTTAGGACATTACAAATGATTATGGGAAATACCCCAACAAATTTGAATGAGGAAGTTTTTATAAAATGTGCTATTATATGTGGTTTACAAGCTACACTTCCAGGGTTGATATACTTAGCTGATACTTTTTTTTGTTGTGATGTCGCTGTTAGGTCAATAAGTCTAAATGGGGTAATTGTTCTAGGCAAGACTGGGATTGTTATTTCTGTTATAGGTATGATTGTGGAGATTTTTCAAGAGAAATTCTCTAATACTGTGAAATTTGCAAATTTTTCATATTCTACCTTGGTAATGTTTGCTTATTACTTGTTTATTTATAGTCATGACTCTATAAAGTACGCTAAGCATTTTACGAAAAAAGTTGAGTGAAGTAAGCATGAGATTAGTTAAAATAATAGTGTATTTCTAGGATTTTAGAAATTTTGATTTTTTTGGCTGTTAGGAATTTTGCTGTCATTAAAGTGGGTGTTAGGGATTCATGTTTTTGTTAGTTTTAGTTGTTGAATAGTTGTAATGTTGAGCTTTTTCTTATTTATATGCATTTAATCTTACTAAAAAGCTTCTTTGATTTTTGCATTTCGCATTGGGATGATGAATTTTAGAGGAGGCTGTGTGAAGTTTGGAGGGTGGGAAGGATTGTAGGGGTTAGGATTTTTCGAAGGTTTTGATGATTTTTTTAGGTCCTGGATGATGATTTAGAGAAATTTTATAAGAGTTTATGTTAGGGTTTTGTTTTAGAAGTTGGGTTTTAAGATAATTATGATTATTTAACTTAGATTTTATTAGTTCTTAAAAAATTTGACAGGTTGTTTTATAGGTTAGTGATTTTGGTAAGCATTGATCTTGGAAATCGGCGAGGGTTCTCGAGGGTGAAAGTCGATAACTACCCATCATCCATTTTTTTCCTCTCAAAAACGCATTTTCCCTTTTTTTATATCCTTTTTTGCTACAGTATTTTTAAGAGCATTTTAACTTATTTTGTATATTATCCAAATAACATAAATTTATCAAATCAAAGAACTTAATTTTCTCCACAATTATAAGCAAATATTATAAAATAGTATAAAATTCCAATCAACTCATTCATAAATTCCTCAATAATCATACCCACAAAATCAAAAATCTTCAAACTCATATATTACACAAAACTAAACCTAATAAAATTAATAATCTGATCAACAATTAAACATCAACAAGGAATCTTCAAAAGGTTCAGCACATCTGAAGGTAGACTCTTACAATCCTGACTCATTTTCAATTTCATCAAAACCTCAATATCCCCATACAACTGTATCTCTTTTTTAAACTTCATACAAATCTCTGTATGAGCAATATTCGACTCCATCTTTACCGAATTCTCAGGATGTTCTTCAGTTGCCACAATAATAAAAGGAAAATGTATCACATCATGATCTTTATTCTCTTTGTTTCTAGATAACAACTGATTAACAGCCATATATTTATTAACAGTTTCTTGAAGTTGTTCTCTTTTTTCATCAACTTTTTTCTTTTGTTTTTTAATCTGTTTTTTTACAATATCATTTTGATCACACAATGAATGCTGCCAAACGTATTTTTTACCTTTTTTTACAACAACTTCTGAGGCAATTAACACATTTAAAGCATCATAAACTCTTCTTAATATATTTTTTTCCTCTTTACCCCTATCAAGTCCATCACTTATTTCTAGTTCTTTTACTAATTCATCTGAAACTTCTTTGTATGAAAAAAAACCTTTTGAGTAAATAATATGTTTAACTTTTGTTGTAAGTAATTTTAAACCACGACAATGACGAGGTGTACTTTCTTCTGTACTAATACTTTCTATAGCTTTTTTTGGTGGAGGGGTTTCCCAAAGAGAATTCAGTGAGTTTTCTTCTGGTTCAAAAGGATTTAGCCCTAGATCAAAAGCTTCAGAGAGATCTTGAAGTTTATTGTCATAAAATGTTTTTAGGAACTCCTCCTTGATTCCTCTAGTTACGTCCCACGAGTCATTGATATACTCATAATAATCATTTTGGGACGAATTGTAATAGTTATTCAAACTTGTTAAGGCTTCAGCTAATGAAGGAGCTCTGATGAATGAGTCAGTTGACTCAGAATACCCCAAGTTCTGGAAAATTTCATTCAGCACAGGGTCTGAGGGTAAAGTTGAGATGTATTTCGACAATACAGATAAAGTGTCCTGACTTGACTCAAGATCTTCTATTAAGTACTTGATGTGTGGAGGGTACTCATTCCAATAATTTTCCATGGATTATTAGCTAGAATGCTGTTTATGGATAGTCTTAACCGTAAAACTCAGATTACCCAAAACTCAAATCTGCATTCTAAAGCACATTTATAAAAATACCCTTTAATCCTAACATAGTCTTCTTCTTATATACATTTTCTATATAATCCTATACCTTAATCTATAATAAATTTTAAAAAACAAATAATTTTTAGTTAGTCTTTGTATCAGCCATACCAACTTTTATACGTTTGTTCTTTATTTTCATCCCATCCATTTTAGTCACTGCTTCATTTGCATCTTTACAATTTCTATACTGAACATATCCAATACCTTTATTAACTTTCACATTATCAATCTCCCCAAATGGAGAAAAAAGCTGTCTAAGTTCACGAACACCAATATAAGAAAGTTCATCTTTCAAACTTGCAATGAAAATTTTATTAGGACCTACTTTTGGTGTTGATAATTGTTGTTCAGCTGTTTTTGCTAATCTTGTTGCTGCGGCTGCTCGATTTTTTTCAGCTTGGGATGGTTGAACGCTTATAACTTGACCATTGATCATTTGACCTGATAAAGTCATACTTTTAAGCACAGAATCTGGGGTATAGAATTCAACATATGCGACTCCTTTGCTTTTACCTGTTTTTGTGTCTCGAATAACTTTAACATCTCGAACTTTACCAACACCAGCAGTTGAGAAAAAACGATACACATCGTATTCGTCTGCTTTTATATGAAGTTTAACTACAAGAACTGTACAATCGTCACGTTGGGCTTCTTCAGCTTGTCGTTTTGCTAGATCAAGTCTTTTTTCAAGGTCGTCTATTTCAATGGCTCTTGGTGAGATTTTTTTTATTTGCATTGGAGTTCGGGATCGTTTACGACGGTTTTTGTCGATACACTCTTCGAATTCTTCAATATCCATTTCGTCAAGATTTGGGTAGTTGCTTTCCATATTATTTTGAGTTAGCATTTAAGAGGGAAGTTTTTGTTTGAAAATTTTTGGATTTTTTGTGAGTAAAATTATTTGGAAGTGCGTGTATTTAGAGGTTATGATTGATTTATATAATAAATATGAAAAAATAGGTGGATGTGTTTGTGAAATTATTTAAGGAAAATAGAGGATTAATTGTGGGGTATTAGTTTTAAATAGAGGCTTTTTGAAGAAAAAAAAGTAGATATTAAAGGTTGTTGTTGAATTTTTGGATAAAATGCGATATGGAGGTTGATATGGAAAATTTAATTAGGAGAAGTTTTGGCTAGTTTATTTTTGATATAAATATTAGTTTTTGGATAGCTGATGATTGATTAGGGTTTTTATAGGAATTGTTTGGTATTAAAATTAGCAGTATATGATATAAAATTTGTAGAGGATTTTTGGAATGTAAGTTTTGGAGATTAAAATAAACTTTAACTATGCTTGATGAATGGTGAGCTATATTTTTGTTAGAGTGTTAAATTTGAAAAATCGATATAATGGGAAATTGCTTAAGCGAAAAAAATGAGATGATTGAAAGTTCTGTCTCTCTAGGCCATGAACAATACAAAATTATAGGAAATGAGCTTTTCAGATCTAAAAGATACGAAGAAGCAATATCTCAGTATACAAAAGCCATAAAACTTAACCCAAACTTATCAGTGTATTACTCAAATCGGGCAATTTGCTTTTACAAGCTAAAAAACTACATAAACTCCTTCCAAGATGGGCACAAAGCATACAAGCTCGATAAACTAAACTGCAAAGCTATTTACATGTGCATAAAATCCAAAGCTTCACAAGCTCTTATTTTATCCCCAAAATCTTTCTCATACTTCAAAGAATCCCTAGCTTTTTTCAATTACTTAGAAACCCTCCCATCTGAAAAATGCACAGACTCAATGAAAAAACTATTCCATGTTTTAAAAAATAAAATCTTATCATTAAAACCATATATAGAAAAACATCATATAAGAACGAAAATAGAAAATTATTATAGACTTTTAATCCCAAGAAACTTATATACAAAACTTTATTATGCAATAAGAACTGAAGAGTTTAGTATAGAGTCTTTTCTTTGTCCTTTAACACTTGTGAGAAATATTTAGGAGTTTTTTGAAGACCCTGTTGTTATATCTAGTGGAAATACATATGAATGTAATATGGTAGAAAGTCTTATAAACAATAATGATCTTAGTGATCCACTTACTAGAATAGAGTTTTCTAGATATCATGTTTATAAAAATTTATCTGTGAGAAATGGGGTTACTTGGTATGCGAGAATATATCCAGAAATTGTGTATATGTCTGATAATAAAGGGTTTGAATTATAGTAAGTGTTATAATAAAATTAGATGTAGAAAAAAGTTTAGGAGTTGGGATACTTAGTTTTTTAATTAGGATAGTTTTGAAAATTAGAATTTTAGTTAGAATTATTTAAAATGCGCGAAATTGATATATGTTATGTGGTTTTATTATATAAAAATATGTATAAACAGGTCAAAATCCTTTTAGCATTCAAGTTTATTACATTGTCTTTATTGATCTTTTTAACTTTTGTTGTAATTATCAAAAGGCAAGAAAATATTAATGCTTCTAAAAACAGCTCTGAGACTGAAGCTAAGAATTCTCTTATAGCTTGTATTATATTAAGCTTAGTTTGTCAGTTTGGAGAACTTATAGGTTTATTTACAGGACTTTCGATTTTCTTTGATAAAACTAATGTGTTTAGTATAACATTTCAATCACTTGGTGTACTTTTTACAAGTTGGTTTATATTAGGACAATGGCCCGCTGAACTCTTATGGCCGATATGGGTTTTTGGTGCGCTGATACCTTTTATGCTTGAAGTTTTAATCTTGATTATGAGCAAAAAACTTTACTCCCCGCCTATACTTTCAGAAAATGAGTAATTTTGCCTAGACTAGAAATTATTAGTATGATTTAAACTAATTAACAGAAAAATTTACATCAAACTTTCTATATAAAACAAATTATCAATATCTATAAATATAATCTCTAATGAATCCTCCTTGTTCTATTCAACACTGTATCATACCTATCATTTTCAGACAAATTATACTTTTTCATAGGCTTCACTGAGCTTTGTCTTGGTACAGTTTCTCTATGCATTTGATACTTTTTATTAGTTTTCCTATTAAATCCTCGAAAATTTTCTTCGTTCTGCTTTTTTTTAACGTTTTCAGTTTCTTTTATTTCCTTTACCTCCTCATCCTGCTCCTGTTTAATCCTCGCATTTTCCACACTTTCTCCATTCGGCCCATAATTTTCTTCCCTTAATGCTACATTATTCATCCCTTCATCAGCAGCTAAGGCATAATTCAACAGAACTTTATCATCAATTTCCAAGTAATTATTCAGAATATAGCGAAAATTTCCCATAAGCTCGCTATTATTAGATGGAACAGTATATCTTAACCCAACATAATTCTTAGCAAATGTATATCTGACAACATCAGATTTATCTTTAGCCAAATTCAGTAGACTAGGCATGAAGATTTTAGTAAAAAACTGTTTAGAACAAAAGTTTTTAATAGCAAGGCAAAAACTTATATAAGAAGCTCTATGAAAACAGTTATCAGAACAGGCGAAGTTTTGAATGATATCTTTAGCTAATGCTAGTCTTGAAGTATATCCTGGGGACTTATATGTTATTATAGCAAGAAGTTCCATAGATTTTACCTTTACCGGAGCAGCACCAGTTTTTCCCATTTGCATCAGATTAATCACTAAAGGTTTTAACGGGTTCATGATATTAAAAGCATTAGAAAATAGGACAAGTTGATTTAAAACCTCTAAAGTGTCTCTCATTTTCAGCTTCTGTGTTATTTTTTCAACAAGAAACACCAAAAGCTCTTCTTGCATTTTTAATGATGTGGCCATAATCATCATCTGTGGGACTAATATCGACAAATAACTGTCTATTTTAACATATTTCCTAACAATCCCTTGTACCTCAAAAGCTTTATCCCCTGAAACACTAGCAACAAAACCTATCTGTAACATCAAATTCTGTAAAATCTCATAATCATTCACTTCCTCTAAAACCTTCCATAATTGTAAAATCCTATCATCAACCCCAGCACAATCAACTATTCCTCCATAACTAACTGAAGCACTTCTTTTTACTTGTAAACTTCCACATATTACCATATTCATAACCCAATCAACCCAAATACTTTTAATCCCAATACTCATCTGATCTTTAAGTTCTTTCATTACCCTTCCAACATATCTAATCTTTATCTCAGTCAATTTATCATAACCCGTCTTAACAAAACATTCCTCAACACTTTCTAAAACATGACTTTTTTCTGTGATTTCTGGCAATATATCAACAAACAACTCTAAAGACTGTTCAAGAACTTCAACACATTCATCACCTACAAGTTTTAAAATCTCTTCAATGACTTTGTTTTCAAATTCTCCTTTAAGTTTAAACAAGATCTTCAAAGTCCTACATATGTTTAATCTGACAAAATTAGATGGGTCTTGTGACATAGAAAATATTTTCCTTGTTATATCATTTGAAGGTTTTTTACGAGCATCTGCAATTGCCCCTAAGACTATACCTCCAATAGATCTAACTTGATCATTTTGATGATATGCTGAAAGGCTTATTGCTTCTTGTGTACATCGAAGTAAAAGTTTTTCAGGAAGATGTTTTGCTAACTCAGCTAAGACTTCACCCCATGATTTTTGTAAAGTCCATGTTTCACTATCTATGATTTGTAATGAAAGGTTAAGTAGGTGTTCACTGTATTTGATAGGGAAACAATTTTTTTCTAAAACTTTTGTTAAAGCTTTTCCTGCTTCTTCCTGACCTGAATCATTCCAGTATGGAAGTCTGTTCTATGTAAGTCTTACAATTAATTCTGCTATGATTTCATGGAACCTGTTTTCATACATTATGTTTTGTAAATTCTTCACGACCCAGAGTTTCTGGCAGATTTGACCATTTTCTAATAAAGTATATGCTTTATCTATTTCAGATAAATTTTCTTTTGTTGAGAATTTTTCTATTTCGTCTTTGGATATCACTTCTTTTTTTAGGTCTGTTAGTACATCTATTGGGTCTTCAAGTAGCCATTCTGAATGGAACTCCATTTAATCGTTATTATCTAATGATTAGGTTTTGATTTTTTTGTTTGAAGGGATTGAGAAATACTTTGATTGTTTTTATGATTTTGATGATAGGTTGTATCGGGATAAAGAAATTTATTGGGTTGGTATGAAGACTGTTGGGAGGAAAATATGAGGAAGGAAGGTTGGGTTAAGGGATGATTTTAGGGGATTGGGTTAATTGGAAGATGGAAAGTTTTGTAAGAAAAGGTGTTGATTGGGCTGGGGGAAATGGTTTTAGTGTTGGAAGGCTAAAGTTGTTGAGAGTCCATAAGATTTATTTAAGATTTGCATATCTTACAAAGGTTTTGGATTTGTCATATTTAATTTTCAGATATTTTTAGCATGCTGAGCCCTTTTGTCGAGGTGTTATTATTATTATTTCAGTGATATGATAATCTCTGAAATCTATTATTTCATAACCAGCAAAAATCATGACTTTTTTATATACAGTCTCTAGATATAGCATTATAGCTCCTTTCAATAAACTCAATTTATTTAGTATCTTTATTATCCAAAAATCATAAAAACTGCAAAATCTTACATATAATAATTAACCATAATATACATACTTTATAACTTTTATACACTTATAAAACTGTTACTAAAAATAACAAAACATTAAATTTTTATACTTCTCATCTCAACCACTATTTCCTTTCCTTTCCACTAAACCTAATATTTTTGAATTCTTTCCCTATAAATTTTTTTTCTTCGTAAAAACCTAAACTCTCCTAACTCTAAAGCATCTTAACTGTATTTAATACCAATCCTAAGGTAATTCCTATTCAAATGAAAAATACAAGCTTTATGAACCTAAATGTAAAAGGTAAAGGAAAAAATACTAACCCAGAAGGATCAGACCAACCTAATAAAAATACCCCAAAATCCCAATTCAATCAGATTTTAAAGTTTTTTACCAAAGAAAGACTAGACCAAAGCTCAAGACTCTCTAAACAATCTTTATATCCCAAAATACAAAATCCTAACAAACAAGATAAACCTATTAGAAAACACACAAAAGACGATATAATCTTTTCATCAATATCCCCAATAAGAAAACTAGATAAAACTCCTGATGTATCTTTTTTATACTCAAAAGATTACAAAGCATTTGTCACACCTAAAAAAATTATTATAACAGATTTTGATGAAAGTATTGAAGAAAACCTTAATAAAATACATAAAGAAAGGTGTAAAAGTGAAGCTAAACATGCGAAATTTCTAATGAATTTTAATAGTAACAAACATATAGAAGCTATTAGTAAATGGGCTAAAGAAAAATCTCATAGACAAGAAGAATTATCAAGAAGGTTTAGTGTACCTAAGAAAATTATCCAATATTCTTCTAGGCCTTATGAAGATTATGATAGTGATAAAGAAGATGTGAAATACAATTATATGGATAGGGTTGGGAAGATTAGAAAACTTAAACATAAACTTATAGAAGTTTCAAAACATCCGGATTATGAAGGGAAAAGTGGGTATATAAGCATGCAGCCACAAGTGAAATATGTTATGAAATCAAGAACACCAACGATCTCGAAAAAAAATATTATAATAGAAGCTGAGAAGATTAAAAATTCTATGGTTAAAAAAGGGGTGAGATGCGATTTGAAAACAATTTCCTGTCCTTTAAATGAAAGTTTAAGCTGCAAACTTCCTCAAGGTGGTGAAGGGTTACTAAAATTTGAATACATATATTAATGATTTATAAAAAAAATACCTAAACTCTTATATAACACTATAACACCCAACTTTTTTTTCTCTAATAAAATCCTTTAATTAAAATATCCTAAATTATTATAATCTTATTTCTCATTAAAAAAATATACAATTTTACATACTTTCTTAGTTTTTCTTTCCAAAACACTTCTAAACTTAAATATTCATATAAAAACTTTAAACCTACACATATTTATATAACCTAATTATCAATACAGCTAAACTAAGCTTTTTACGTATTACTTTTTCCTCTAAGTTTTTTTCCATACTCTCCAGCTTCATATAAATACCATGTTATCATCAAAGCTATCCCTATAAACATTGGTATCGATGGACTTGGGTCATATAAATAATTCTTTGATTTCTTAGGCCAAACATCACAAATTTCAATAACTACACAAACAGCAGCAAAAGAAAACTTGATTCTTTTATAAATATCATTGATACTATTATTATCAAATACTTTATCACAAAATAACATCCTATCAAGATAATAAACCACAACTGTTGATGAAAGTTTGCTTACACCTACAATTAAAGACCATATAAAGCCTTTAGATTCATTTACAGGAAAATATTCACGGCAAACAAATAAAGTAGATACTAAAGATATAGCTTTAAGGTAACCGGAACCAGCATATATTATAGCTCTTGCGCTTTTTCGCGCCAATGCACTTTGAATATCATTGTGTGAAAGATTAGCAACCATAACAAACACTAAAATGAACTCAATTGCCCACAACATCATTTTTTCAGGCCAGATTTCTTGGAATAAAAGTACTGTTAGGATTATATCTGAGAAAGATAGACTAAAAGAAACGATTAGCCTCCTAATATTATTGGCCCTGGGGTATGTTAAGGAAAATGTTAGGATATGATATAAGTATAGTATTGGGAGCAGTAATTCTAAAACTACAGTAAGACCTGTGTAGTAAATAAATAAGCTGATTCCAACCCCTAGAAAGAAACACTCTATTGTTTCCATAATAAATATGATTGTGGACTTTATGATGATATTGACTGAAATTTTAAGTTTTTAATGTAGATATGAATTTTTGTGTTGATAGTTTTCATACAAATTCATCAGGTGTTAAAAAATATTCCACTAATAAAAACCCTTTAAATAACTTAATAGTTGGGTATATTATTAAGATGATTATTTGATATGATAAAAAAATCTTAGTCTAAAAGTAATTATATTTACAACTAAATGAAATTCCAAAGTTTTAGATTTACCTTAAACATAACTAAACGTAATGAAAAGTTTTGGATAAGTCTAAAAAAATTCCTATGCTAAATATTATCTAACTATATTTAACTCTGAACTGAGTCATTGATTTGACCCTTTTTAGGTTTTCCAGCTTTAAGTGGATAGAGTGTAAGCTTAGATTTGTAAAAGTTGAGTTCTTTCACATTTCTTTCAAGAGTTTCTGCGCTTTTATTTCTTCTTCTATGGTCAACTCTAATGCCAATAGTTCTGGCAAATTGTGCTGTGAGTCCAGCCTTTTTGATTTCTTGAAGTGAAAATCCTCGTCCTTTCTTTGTGGTTGAACAATATCTGATTGTCTGTCCTTGGACTAGTGGTCTTAAAGCTTTGAGAGGGTTTGGGGCGAATTGTGATGCTTTTAGACTACGAGCTTGCCTTCTTCTATCTTTTCTACCTGCCTGATTAAACCATGTCTTAACGTAGTGCATCCAGTCTTTACGGAAATGACCATTTGGAACCACGTTGTTGTGCTTAACCATTTTATATTCAAGGTATATGGAAAACGAAAATGGAATTGACAAGATCTTTGATAGCCATGCGGAAGAGTTGTTTTATATAGTAAAATCCTTATGAAAAAGAAATCTTTCATACCTCCTATCTTAAGGACAAAAATTATCACAAACCCCTTAATCCAATGAAATAAAGAGGAAAAAAAAGACTTAAACAAGGCAAGAAAAATTTTAATGCCTTACAAACTGCCTTTTCATAATCAAGCGTTTGTAGGTGTCAAAAGACATCAGAAATTATATATTTTTTATAATACTCCGGCGATGTTTCGATACTAATAATCCTATTCCTAAAACAAATGTGTTATACAAAGTATCGAATATCGCCCTTTATAAGCATTTATCGCTTATTTAATGCCACTGTTTTGTATTTACTGGGTTGGTATTCCTACAATTAGTACACATTTTTTTATCTTCATCTATAGGCGAAATGCTTCTAGATTTAGCTAAATCTATATTTTTAGGTTCATAACTATTTCTCAATGAAGAATTTTCAGAATTAATTGAGAATTCATTTGTACTATTTAAACAAGGACGTGATTGTATATTGTCTTCTAAAGTTAAATCCAATAAATCAACTGAATAATTACTATGAGTTTCCGATTCGGAATATAGAATTTTATCAGTGATCAGTTTGGATATTGTGCATATTTCACTTGTATCTAATTGTAGTTGACATACTATTTCTTTTGCTAAAGTTTGTGGATTGTCGGTATCAGGGTCATAGTTTATATCGATTTTAAATTTATTCATATTTGGTAAGTCTTGAATTCCGAGATTTATGCTGATTTTTAGTTTTTTAGATATTTTTTCAGTTGCTAGAGAAAATGGGTTTGTTGGAGGTTTGGATTTTATTTCGGGGTTTGTTGGAGGTTTGGATGTGGTTTCGGGGTTTGTTAAAGATTTTGATATGATTTCATTGTTTATGAGCTTTTGAAGTTCGAGTTCGATTGCGTTTAGGAAGTCAGCAAAGTATTTTGATGGGACATTGTATTTAGATAAAAGGTTTTCGGCAACTTGTTCAGGGACATCTTCATAGTAATTGAATTCATATCGTGTTATATTTTCATAGTTCTTCTTTAGGTTTATTATAAATTTTGATGATTTCTGTATCTCTTCAAATGTGACTTCATATAAATCTTCAATCGGGACAAGTTTTATAGGTAAATTATCCACCAACTCATCAGCATTAAAAAACTTATGCAATAACAAATTATCCGCAGTCTCTTCAGCAAAACACGCACATATAAAATCTTTTATAGCTTTATTTTCTATCATACTCATCTCCCTAGGAAATTGTTTTAATACCGCTTTCCCATAATCTAAATCCAAAGGTGTGCACATTTCAATTAAACTATAAGCAAAACATCTAAGATCATATTTTTGATTTTCTATTTTCTGGGTTGTATATCCTAAAATACCTACTCTTATATTCCCATCTGATGCTCCTATGAAAATATTATCGCATTTTATATTTTTATGGATTACAAGACGTGCATGAAAATATTTTATCCCTTCGAGTATACTTTTGCACCATTGTTTAATAACTTTAAGTCGAATCAAACGCATTTTTTTCCTAAGGTAATGTTTAAGAGTACAAGTTGTCAGTTCGGTGATTGTGACAATTTGATTTTTATCCTGATCTTCCCAGCAGAATATCAGCTTAAGGACGTTTGGGTGGTCGAGTTTACCAAAGTATTTGAAGTCTTCAATAAGTTTTTCTTTTTCAACGAGTTTAAGACCTGTTATATTAATTCTACTCCAGGCCACTTCTCTTCCGCAATCATGGTCGTAACCTAGGTATATAGTTTTGAATTTTCCTTCAGCAAGAATTTTGTTTGTCCTTGAAAATCTCCGGTTAAGTGAATATTCCATTGTTGGGCTGAGTTCCGGAAAACTGTTAAAAAAATCTTCGTCAAGTTGTTCTCCCATGCAAAAGATTTTATTATTTATGATATTCTTTAAATTATTCTGAAGAAAAGTTGCAATTACAAGCTAAAATTAAACTTTGATATTATTAAGGATTGAAATAATATTCTATAGGATTTAGGGGGAAGGTAATCTTGGGATTTTAGGAAAAAGTTGGGTAAATTTCCTTGGACAGGGTAAATGGAAGCTAAAGGTGTATGATTTTAAAGAAATTCTTGACAATTTGTTATGAAGAAAAAATATGATTGTTAGGTGAAGATTTGAGGTTAAGCTTTAGGAAGTTTTTTTATGGCCAAAATTATTTTAATGAGGAAATTTATTATAAACGAAATTTTATGACTAAAAGAATTAAAAAAGATAGTTTATGGTTTGCTTATATATAGAAACTCAGTAATTATTAATATAACTACTAATTTTATTAATATAGTCTTCACCACAACCAATCTTAAATAATTTTTATCAAAAAATAATCCAATAAAAAATTAGTCCTACAAAAATCTTATATTTTCCATCAAATATTATTTTCAAATGATATTTTCAAAAAAATATTCTGAAAACCAAGAAAAACTAAACTTCTATATCACAAGCTTAAAAAAATAGCAAAGAAAAACAATTTATTAGAAATTTTACTAAACTATTGCAAAATACTCTTAAAAACTATAATTCCAATATTAAAATTCTAAATTTATATTCAAAGATCTTAAATTCTTTATTATAAATAATGCCAAAAAGTTCCAAGTTTGACTGTATGAATATAAAACCTACTAATTTTATCTGAGTATAAACTTACACAATAATTATTCACTATTGATATAAAAAAACCTCATAAATTTTTTTCTCTGAATTTTACTATCTTAACGATCAGCAAATTATCTAAACTTAAAAAACAACATGATAATTATACTAACATCTTCAAAATTCACATTCATATCTAGATTTGCATTTGTGGCCTTTGATTCAGGTCAACATTGGCTCCTAAATCACTAAAAGTGCAGCCCTTGCCAATGAAAAATAGGAGAAAACCTTAGAAGACAAAGAAAAAAGTCTTGCCTAAGTATACATCTTCAATATAATCTTTCTAACAGAACCGCATTAAAATTAAGCACATTCATATATAAACATCCACACAATTCCTTCAAATTTTCCTAAATAATTTCTAATCTCTAAACTCTAAATAAACCTAAAAATCTCATAAAAACTGCCTAATAAAACAAACTCTCACTCTATATCTCCATACAAAAGCACTTCAAAATTTACAAAAAAGTTCACATTTCTAAGCTATTAAATCCTAAAAATAAAGCTGTAGATAATATTGAAATGGCATACTCACAAGTAAACCTGAACTCAGCATTAACCCAATGTCACTACGACCAACAAGCCAAAAGCTATGTTTACAATGAAATCTCACGTTTACTACAAATTTATTCAAATCTCAGTCCAAAAGCTGTCCAATTAAGCATAAATGGTTCAGTGTTTTTTATTCTAGAGTTAGTAGGAACTATACCAGTTCTCTATCAACAAAAAACCTACAATATTCCTATAAAAATCCAAATACCTCCAGGTTATCCAAACATATCCCCAATACTGATAGTCACCCCATCACCTGATATGATGATAAAATCTTCTGAATATGTTCAAGAAGATGGGAAAACAACATTGGATATTCAAAGGAAATGGAATAATAGATGCCAAACATCTCACCTCATTGAAGAAGCTAAAAAAGCATTTTCTGACAAAATGCCTGTATTTAGAAAACCGGCTAATCAGCTTCAACCTTCAAGGTCATC
The DNA here is from genome assembly GCA_001970955.1 of Stentor coeruleus. Lineage (NCBI taxonomy): Eukaryota > Ciliophora > Heterotrichea > Heterotrichida > Stentoridae > Stentor > Stentor coeruleus. Next base: position 51,813 of record MPUH01000168.1, on the reverse strand, counting down.
ATATTCTACCATGCCACCAGGTTCTCAAACTTATCAACCAAATTACGTCCAGCCAGGTTATAACCAACCAAATCCATATATGCCACAATCTCAGACCATACCTCCAATGTCAGGCTATTATCAACAAGGTCAAAATTATCCAGCAAATCAACCAGGGTATCCAGGTTATCCAGGAGCAAATAACACTTTTACCCCTCAGCCAACTTATATGCAAAATCCACAAGGTGCATATTCAAATCCACCAAGTCAAGTAAACCCATCACCAAACCAAGCAAATCCACCTCCAAAAGTTGAGCTTACAAAAAATTATGATTATAAGAAACTCGCTGAAATGTACTCAGAAACAATCATAAATGTTAATAAAGAAATCAAAACTCTTACTCATGAAAAAGAAGAACTTGATAAGAAAAGCAAAAAAATCGCTGAAAGTATTGGGAACTTCCAAAATGAAATAAACAAAGGGGAATCTAAAAAAGAGTTACTTCGGGCTAGTATTTGTAATGTTCAAGAATGGATTCAAAACTCATCAAGTGAAAATTGTCTTGATGTTTCTCAAGAAGATCTTATAGAATATAGAAACCCAGCAGCTAGAGAATATCTTATGTTTTTAAGCCAAGAAAAAGCTCTTGAAGCTACTGCTACTGCTATAATCGAAGCTATAAACAAATCAGTAATCCCAGCTAAAGAAGGTTTTACAACTTTAAGACAGTTGCTAAAAGATGTGTTTTTGACGGCAAGGCTTAAAGAAAAAGCTGAATCCCTAGCTAAAGCATCTTCATAAAGATATCTTATTTAGTTTTTAAGTCATATTTCCTTATAATTATCATATAAATAACAATGTCTGAAATCAGTGCAGGTTTCTCAATCAAATATATGAGTTTATAGTAAAAATGGGAGATTTTGAAGATAAAACTGGGGTATACTCAGGAGAGCTAAAAAATGGGATACCACATGGATATGGGATAAAATTTTATAAAAGTGGTTTATCATATGAAGGTAACTGGAATAATGGAGCTAAGCATGGTCGTGGTGAAATCAAAATTAACGGATGTTCTTTTGACGGAGAGTTTATAGAAGGTTATATGATAGACTTATATAGTCAAATGCCTGATGAAGCTATTCCTCAACTACTAGAAATGCTCAACTCTTCAGTAAATACTGTATTTAATGGAGAGTTTTATGAAGAGTATCCAAGAATATATTTTGGAAAAACAGAATTAACTTTCCCTAAAAAAAATCTTATTAAAATCCCAAAAGGATTTACAAGTACAACTCCTACAACAATACAAATAAATAAAGAAATGAATATTGAAGGGATATTTGATAATGGAGAACCTATCGGGATATGTAAAGTTTATATTAATGGGATTTTAGAATATGAAGGAGAAATTAAAAATGGGTTATATGAAGGTGAAGGAATTATTTATAATGATCAAGGAATCGAGTATATTGGGCAGTTTAAAAGAGGAAAATATGAAGGTAAAGGGACAATGATAGATGATGGTACAATTATCACTGGAGATTTTAAGAATGGAATTCCTGAAGGAAATGTTAGAATGGAAATGAGTGATAAAATCTATGAAGGCTCATTTCACAATAGTTGTCCTAACGGATTTGGCAAATTAACTACAAGTAATTATACTTATGAAGGAGAATTTCTTAATACAAAATTCCATGGAAAAGGTAAGAAAACTTGTAATTCTATTATTATCGAAGGGACGTTTAAGAACGGAAATATTGTAAACCCTTGTAACGTAACAGTTCTTGGGATTGGTTTTTATATTGGAGATTATGATGAAAAACTAGGATTCAATGGTCATGGAATAATTATTGACCCTAATGAATTTTATAGTATTGAAGGGGATTTTAATAGAATGATACTCAATAAAAAAAGAGCTAAAATAATTTTTGGCGAATATTCGATTGAAGGAAAAATATCTGAAGTTAGTAAATGGTTTCAAGGATTCTGTAGATTTACTCATTTTAGATTGTGGATTATATGCATAAGCCAACACTATAATAAATTTCCGTATTTAACTGAAGCAAGTTTTTTAGAATATGAAAAAACTTTAAGAACAAAAAATGTATCTATGTTTAGGAAAATAAAGATTCCTGAAGGAGTTTATATAGGAGAAATATGTGGGGAAAATTTACATGGAAAAGGACGGATTTTGTTTAATAATGGAGAAATTTATGAAGGGATGCTTATTATGAATAAAATGCATGGTCAGGGAAGTTATTTTTATTATAATCATTCTGTATATACTGGGGGTTTTGTTATGAATAAAAAACAAGGAAAAGGCTATTTAACACTTAAGGATACATCAATGTATTGTGGGTGTTGGGATGATGATTTTTTAGAAGGAGTTTGCATTGTAAAGTTAAATAATCAGCATGTAGAAATATATTTTGAAAAAGGGAAAATCTGTGGCGGCATCAAACTGATATGTAAAGGGTTTTCTGCATATGGCAAAATCATGACTTAATTATAATGAAAATCATACATATTGATAATCTTTAATGATAATAATAATAAAGGTTGATTTTTTACTACGACAAATGAAAAGCTTCTTTAGCTTCAGTAAAAGCATATCTCATCTGTTTTTCAAGAATCTGATAAGTTGAATAATCTGGCATTTTCAAATAATTCTGACAAGTCATAACACTAGGTAAATACTTATTGGCATCAACTCCAGGATGACTAGGTACTTTCCTAACAACAGTAAGTGGTGGTGTCAAAGATTTAAATCCACCAATAGGTAGTCTTGGGCATCCAGTAACAAACTGTAAAAACATCTTCCTTTCTTCAGCTGTAAACACCGACATAAGCTTAAGTAAATTCTTATAAACATTAGAAGATCTTGTATATCCATGAGCAGGGATAATAACAGTTTCCAAAAAATCTAATTCCCATACCTCAGTCCCTTTGCCACAAATCACATTTTCTAATTCATCTAATTCAAAAACACATAAGTTTTCTATTGGAAACACCTTCTCAAAACCCCTTCTAAATGCTTTAGCCTGACCATTTTGTAATAATATTTTTTCAGTAGCTTTTAATATATAATCTTCAATATTATCAATTGACACATATATGTTTTTACCATTAGGTTTAAGTTCAATATTATCATTACCAGGCATAGTAAAAGTTAAATGTAGATCTTCAACTCTAACACCTTTAAGTTCAATACGATGAATATGTTTTTCTCTTATATCTGGATCTTGATGTTCTTCAAGTATTTGAGTTTTTTGTTTTGATATTTGGTTAAGTTCAAGCATGTATCTGCCAATATCCCCATCAACACTTTCTAAATCTAATAAAGTCATAGGTTTATTAAGAACAAGTTTCCAAAAAGCTTTATTAAAAGGTAGATTCACTAAACGATCATCATATAAAGCTTTAGCAACAAGTCTGCCTATAAATCCAAACATCGATATATTTTTATCAGCATCTTGTCCATACAAAGGTCTTGGAAATAGTCCATTTTTCTCCCCTGAGTCTCTCCAAATATCTAATTTTCTTATCTCATTACTTAACAACGTATAAAACTCAAGTGTTGGACCTATACCCGTACCTTCTTCCCCTTCAAAATCAAATTCTAACAACCCAAATTTTAAAAGCCCAGGATCACTAAGAATTTTCATACCAGCTTCTAAAATCCCTTGTCTTGATACCATAGCTTTTTGTCTTAACATTCTTACATTAAAAACTTTTTTTACTTGAGAATAAAAATATAATGATCTCCCTCCACCAAAAGCTAAACTTCTAAAATATTCAAATCTTTGAGGGAAATTAAATAAATGAGGTGAATGAAGTGGAAGTGCTTTTATCCAATCTGGAGCCATACCACCTACTGTAGCTAACATATCTGAAGTTTGTTTTCCTAATAATGCTGATAATTTAAAACTTACAAAAGATAAAGGACTAAGAGGTGTACAAGGGGAGGATATTGAGTTAAAAAGTATAGAATTTGGACTGAGGAAATTTGTTATGTTGCTATTTAGGAGTTGAATAAGTTTTAATAAACATATTGGAATATATACTTTTTCTGATGTAGGTAATGGGGTACTATTAGCGATTTTTATAAGATCTTGACATAGATTGTTTATGATTAATGATTGGGAAGAATCTTCTTCGTTGTTTTCTAAGGTGAAATAAAATCTTATTAGTAAACCTTCTTCGTTTGTATTTTTACTGTTGATTTCGAAGATTGTGGAGTATTTGTTGATTTCGGTTTCACCTAAAAACATTTTGACTTTGATGTTTCTTGCGTTGATTTCACTGTCTTTTCTTGAATCTAGATATGTTGTTTGAATATGAGGCTCATCTTCAATGTCTTCACCTTCACCTGATATTTGAGAAGAGTCTTTACGTGCTCTTAGAGCTTGTAGAAGATCTTCAGAACCTTCACTTCGGATACCTTTTTCTTCTAAGGCAAGGAGGATATCTGTGTGCTCTAGGAAAAGTTGTTGAAGTTTAATTTGTTGTCGGGCCATTTGTAGCTGGCCTTGATTTATACTTCTACTTTCGGTGTTGTTTCTTTCGAAAGCTGAGATAAAGGCTTCAAGGTTTTCTTGGCAGGTTATTTTTGCGATACCATGATAGAAGAGATCAAAAATATGATATGATTCTGCTGCTACAGAAAAGCTCCCAATAGCAGCAAAGTACTGTTGTTGCATAGCGACTTCGGGGTAGATTGTATCATCAGGTATCTGGTATATAAAAGTTATTCTTTGCCTATTAGACAAAGACTTCAATGCAGCAATACTATTTGACTGACCTGCAGTTTCATATAACATAATAGTAAAATGCTGTACATATTTAAGCAGATCTACCAAATACCCCGAAAGTATTTCTAAAAATGTCTTTGAGTTTCTTGAGCTTCCAGTAAAAACCTGTAGAAACTCTTGTATCCTCGCAGTACAAGTTTTTGCATTACTCTTATAATCACATGTTAAACAGTTCCACAATGTTCCAACAACCCCTGACGAAGATATTTCATTCAATGTTATACCTTCATCACGGTTTAAAAGATCTCTAAGTTTATTAAACCCAATACTAACATTTCCTGATTCTAATTCTTTGACTAAATTTCTCAGCTCAGACCCAACAAACAACGCTTCAGGTTTATAAAATTCATCAACTTTCTTTTTTATCGCATCAACAACATTGCATATATCCAAATGCACAATCTCACACATTTTAACAAACATGTTTTCTTTATTATCCCCAGTTTCCCCTTCAACAGTATTTGAAGTATCAGTTCTCTGTTTATTATATTTAACAATCTCATTAACTATATAACAATCTGACGAGATTCCCGATTTAACTAAAAATTTCTTAATATCCGCAGTTGGGAATTGTAAAAGTTCATAAAGACACTGAAAAGGTTCAACAAGTTCTTTTACAACATCAAAACTTTTTATCTCCATAATTTTATCTGAAATCCCTTCTCTAAGAAAACTATAAGCAATTTCTTCAGGGATTTTCTCATACATCAATAATATTATCAACAACATAGTCCTAACAGATTCTAAGCTTTTTGAGTTTATAACTTCAGATGTAAAACATGCAAATTGTGTTGGAGTAATTCCTTGTAAAGTAAAACTCATATCAGAAAACTGAACAATTTTCCTAACTATATTCAACAATATCTGTCTAACATTTTTATTCACAGACTGTTCATAAATCTGCAATATTCTAGGGAAAATGATCTCTCTTAAAGCCCCAAGTAAATGCCCATTCTCAGCATAATATTGTAAAAGCTCAATATCTTCGTTATTTTTTGGAAGTAACGAGTCGACTAAATTTATTGCTTCTAAATAATATAAAGGTAACTCAGCTTGAGGATCTTCAGAACTTAACACAGAATTTACTATAGAAATCCCCCCTATTTGATGAAACACAAAAACAATCTGCGCGGAATATTCACTAAGTTTCCTTATAAGTTTAAAACATGGTAATTTAAATTCATTATTTGCTGAGACAAGTTCAACAAGGTTTTGTAACATACCAAAATCAGCAATACTTTCTAAATGTTTTTTTAGTTTATCAAGATCATTACCAGAAATCCTCAGAATAGTTTCTCCGAGTACTGAGAAAAATTTCAAACCAAGTCGATTCATATCTAAAGATTCACTTCCTCTATATTGTAAAATACTAGCAATAACAGGGACAACAGGGAGGATATGATTTATAAGTAAATCTTCTGATGGTATTGTTGAAGCTATGGTTACAGCACAAGAGATAATTTTGATTTGAGTATTTTTTTCAAAAAAGTCCATCATGTTGATCATAGAGGCAAAGACCCCTTCATTTAATAAGGCACTAGAATGATCATAAGCTAGTCTTTCTAAGGTTTTGATTGCGTGTTCAGCCATATCGATGTATTCGAAGTTAACGAGTTTTGCACAGAGAGGAGGAATTCCACCGCATACTACGAAAGTGTTAACAGAATTAGCTACAGAGTCAAAAATACAGTTTATTGACATTAGGGTGTATAAGGATATGTCAGGAAATGCTTTGTTTAAACAGTTAACAAGGGAAGACATTAGGTTTTCTAGTGGTAAAGAACCATATGAATCTTCGGGGGCTAGGGATAGAGATGTGGATAATTGGGAAACTGCAGAAAGGACTTCCATATCATCATCTGAGGATAGAACTTGGACTAGGCTTTGAATTGTTTCACTAAAACTCCCTGATGGTGGAGTAGACTCAGTTTCTGCTGGGATAAAAGAGTTTAAAAGTGGATCAGCCATTATATAGGATGATCTTTTCGGATAAGGTTTTGATAAGGTTTTTATATTTGAAGGGATTAGATGACTAGTGTTGAGATGGGTGGAGAGTTTTTAGAGGTGAGGAAATTGTATTTTCAGGATTTAGTGTTGAGGTAGGTAATGATTTTGTGATTTTTTGAAACTGAGGGTTTTAGGTTTTAGAATAGGATTTTAGAGTGAGATGTATGGGTTTTGAAAAAAGTGGATGAAAATTTTTGGGTTTTTGGTTGATTTTGATAGGTGCTTGTGGGTTTTTAGAAAGTAATGTGAAAGTTTTTTTTTGAAGATGCTTTGGGTTATGAGTGAATTTGTTTTTCTTATGATTAAGATTTTTAGTTTAGGTGTTAGGGTGTTGATAAAATAATAAATAATGGATGTTTATATAAAAGTATTATAAAATCTATATGAAGATAATTTTAGGAATTTATTAAGTTATGCTAAAACTTTGATATGGGTATGATAATAAAAGTTTTTGATATAGGATTAATATTAATAAAAACAGACGAATCGCACTTACTTTATTAAACCATAATAAAAATTCATAATAACCCTACCCATATTTATATAATCATCAAAAGCCTACCCATTGCTCTTTATTCAGCCAATAGCAAAATTATCCTTATCATAAAAAATAATTTTCTTAAAACTCCAACTATAAAATCCACAAAAAATTCTAAGAAATTTCTTTAATAATAAACCTAGCTGCAGCAACATTCCTTCCAATAAGATCCCTATACTCTTGTGTGCGCATTCTGATTTTCTCCTTTACTCTATCCAAAGCTAAAAACCATTTCTCATTTGCCCAAATGCTTGTAACCAGAGCATTTTCATGTACTTTCACAAGCAAAAGAACAGTTTTAGCAACAAGTTCAGTCTCAATACCTTGATCCAAATAGTTTTCTAAAAACCTAAATAATTCTAATGAATAATTATAAGGTAAAAGATACATAACTGAATCTAAATATTGAGATGGAATTGATTGGAGCTGTTTTAATATAAATGCATATTCATCTTTTCCTCCAAAATGAGGTGGGGGTAAGGCACTGCCACCATTTTCCATATGTTCACGATATTGAGTGCAAATTTCTAGTGATTCAATTAGAGCTTCTCCAGATTTTAAAGTTTCAGCTGAAGCATGGGTTAAAAGGGTTGACTCTTTTGTGGATTTTTGAATACCAAAGTCTTCAAGTTTTGCCGTTTCTTCTATTTGGAGCTCTTTTTGTTCGGAAAGAAAGAGTTGGGTGTCTGTTTGAGTCCATATAAAAAATGTTAAATCGTTTGATGTAGAAATTATGAAATCACCATTTGTACTTAGAGCTAGATTCCAAATTTCAGATGTATGGCCTTTAAGTACCTGTATAACTTCTCTTGTATCTAAATCCCAGTACTTAATAACAAAATCTCTTCCAGCCGTAAAGCAAAAGTGTGTTTCAGGGACACACACAACATCTGTAATAGGTTGTTCATGAGCAATAATCGATTTATGTAGATCCCCAAAGTCCATTCCCCAAATCTTAATATTTTTATCCGACGACCCAGAAACTAACAGCATGGAATCATAACTAATATCAAAAGCAGTAACCGGTAGTTTATGCGAATACAAAGAAAACAATAACTTTTTACTATCCGCATACAAAACCTGTATAGTTGAATCCAATAATGCAGCACAAACATATTTCCTATTAGGTGAAAACTTCACAGCAAGTATCTCATCTTTAAGCCTAATTTTTTCTTTGCATTTAAGCTTTAAAGCCCCAAGATCCAAAAACCAAAATTTCAGCATATAATCAGCACCTCCAGTTAATAAAGTTTCTCCAATAACATCACAAGCCCAAACACTTCCAACATGTCCTTTTTTTTCAACAACTTTTTCACAGCTTAATATATCAAAAACTTGAATTTCACCATTTTTACACCCAACTGCTATATATTTATCCCCAGGAAACCATGCACTACATAAACAATATGCACTTTCTATATGCATAGTACATTTCTCTGAAGCTACATCCCATATTTTTACCGACTCAGCTGATCCTGATAATAAAAAATCATTATTTGCTGATAATGATAAAGTTCTTGCAGCAGATCTATGACCTTCATGAGATATTTGAGTTTTTATAGTAAAATCACATGGCGTTTTAAGCATTTTTTCTAGATTGTATTGTAAAAAATACACTTCTAAAGAGTTGCTTGATAAAGATAAAGTTATTAAAACTCCATGCTCGTGTGTTTTAGATTTCAGGTGTTTATGTGAAAAAGCAAAGGTGTTGATTTTTTCAAAGGATTTATATGAGACAATTTTCTCATATTGGTCTTGCAATTGAAGTACTAAATCTTGATTTCTGTTCCTTTTTCTCCTCCTTTTAAGCTTTTTCTCTACTTCCTTCTGTCCTCGAAGTCTCCAGATTTCTAATTTTTCAGCACTACACACAGCTATTAAATCCCCAAAAAACTGTAAAGATTTCGGTCTTTTTCCATCACCTCTTTCCAAAACCCCAAGTTCTTGACCATCTTCCCATACTCTTATAAACTTTTCACAAGCACCATAAATTCTTTTATCTACCTTACAAACCCCCCATACTTCTCCTGGGCTTATAAGTGTTGATATACACATATCATTATCCCATTCTTTAATCATTTTATCCCTACTACATGAAAACAATGATTCATTTATAAAAAGACTTGTAACTGCATCACGATGACCTTGTAAACGTCTAATTGCACAATCACCAACTATATCCCATATAATAATAGTTGTGTCAAATGATCCAGAGTATAATGTTAATGAGTCATTTGAAAAACATAATGCTGATACACTTGATTCATGGCCTTCAAAACTATTGTTTACAATATGGTCTAGAGTGTAAATTATAATTTTACCATTACGGAAACCAAGGGCTAGGAAATTTTTTAGGGCTAATGAAGTGATTGGTGAGTTGTATGAGTTTTTATATACGATTTCTTGTTTGCGGATGTTCCAGTGGGTCAAAGATGAGGAACCAGCAGAAATCAGAAACTTGTCGTCATTTGAAAAAACTGAACCTGCCAGGCCTGAGATGTCCCCAAAGCAGTCTTTTTTTTCAAATGCGTAGTACGATTTCGCCATTATTATAAGACTGATAGATGAGGATTTTAGAAGATATAAGATTATAAATATATATGGAAGTAAGGAAAATTTAGGAATAAATTGTTAGTTGAGACTGGAATTTATTATTTTAATGATAAAGCAAGATTGTTAAGAAAATAAAGATTGGTGTAGTTCAGAATCTGATATATAAAAGATATATTTATGTCTAAAAAAATCCTGGGTAGAGATTGTGAAAAATGTATGTGAAAAAGAAACTTATAAATGATATTTTATAAAATGCTGAAGAGGAATTATGGAAATTACTTTGCCAGTGTTTTTTGTGTGTGTTTTAAAGACAATTTTAACATCAAAATGCATATAAAACATCATAGCACAGCATTAAAAGTTATCCTCCCTAAAAAGTCTAAATCAAAACTTCATAATTTAATTCATATTTTACCCATAGCTTCTTCTCATTTCATGTAACTGTATTTCCACATTAGCTGGTATCCTAACATACCCAGCATAATAAGTCTCTCTATATTTCCTATAAGTTTTATAAAGCCAAAGAACAACAATAAGCCCATAAAACGAACTAGCTAAAAAACAAGCAATAGCCGAATCACTGTTATTTTCAATCCGATTATATTGATAATCTTGACTAATACTAATACCCATCCCAAGCTAAATTATCATTACAAGTAATATCCATCCAGATATCGATACAATAAGACAATAATTAACACAGAGATTCGACATCCTATTTTTATTATTTCTTATTAAAAAATTATTGAATTGCTTTAACTTATGCTTAATCAAGTAAAATCTCTGTTTTTGTAGTTTGGGAAAGTTCTTTTGATAATAAATCTAAAAGTTTATGTCTATCTGTAAGATTCACCCAATCTTTACCATTATATTCATATCTCTTTGGTCCACTGAGTAATAATTACGAGATTGGAGAACTTAGCCAGATTTGCCTATTTGGTGTTTGTTTGTTAATAACATAAGTGCTTTGGTCTTTAAGTTTTAAGGTTACAACCCCATCTGAGTAGTTTAAATCTTCAAAGATGTCAAGGTCAAGCCTATCGGAAAGGGCCTTAATAAAAATTACTTGGAGGAAATCTTTGCTGATTTTTGAAAACTCATATTCGGTTAGTAGTAATCTTCGTAAGAGTTTTGTGAGCATATTAGAGAATAATATGGAAAATTATTTGATTTGATAAAGTTTGTTTTTTTGAATGAGGAGTTTCTATAATAAAATAGTTTTATTATATTTTCTAACATAATAATATATAATCATAAAAACAATTTCAAATTTGCATTAAATTTTATTATTCCCATAACAAAAAATATCTGAAATTTTATTATACTAATAAATCAACCCTTAACACCCACTTTTTCTTAAAAAAAATCCAATTCATTAATAAACTACGTCCTACTAAAAGCTTTAAAAGCTGCAGACCGTGGCACCCTCCTACTCTTAAAAGTCTTTTTAAACATATACTTAATCCTTTCCCCATAAAACTTCAATTCTTTAACCAGCCTATTTTTAAACCTCCCAACCAGTTCTTTTTCATGTGATTTAGTCTCAACTTCAACCACAACACCAAATGCTTCATTCAATATCGCAACAAAAATATTCATCACAACAAAAAACATCAAAAACATAAAAACAATAAAAAATATCGGGGTAAAATATGGACTTGCTTGTGACATTCCAGGATAATTATCTAAAGCTCCAAGTAATATCATAAATAATGACGATATACACTTACTAAAACTATTAAAAGCTTTTAACTCAGTCCCATATACAACATGAACCATCTGCGTAAATGAACACATTAATACAATAAAAATAACAAAAAAAGCGAAAATAGATTTTGCCCCTCTATCTAAAGTATCCCATATTATTGTCATACTTTGTATAGTAAAATAATTTAAAAACTTCAAAGATGCGGCAAGTACACAAAAAGCTTCAAATCCCCATGATATTGACAAATAATAATTTACTGTACTGAAATTTGTGAATTTATTAAAACTTTTATTCCCAATTGATGTAAGAATTGAGTCACATACAAAATATAAAATAACTCGCATTGATATTATCCCAATCATAAGGATAAATAAAATCATATCTAAATAACTCCACATTTGTCGTAAATATTCAGCATAGTTTTTTTTTAATCTTAATATAATTGTAGTAAAAACCCCTAATATTGTGTAGAAATAACAATAAATCTCAGGGAATTTAGCAAAAAAATCATCAGTTGAGTCTTTCATTTTGTTCCAGGATTGGTAGTAGAAGTTAAGGTCAAGGGTGTTAAGTTTAGCTTTTGTATTTAAATAACCAGTACCTGATACTTCAATTAGTAATTCTAAACTTGAAAAATAATTGTAGTTTATGTTGTAGAAACTGAAGATTACAAGTATCGCCCGGGTTTTTACGTCAATCCACATATTATCTTTAAGAAATTGACCTAAACCTGTAAAAGCATCTTGGTTTAGTTTCCCATCAACTTGGATGTTTTCACTATCTAAATAAAACCCCGATTTATCATATGTAGAAACTTCCCCTGTAAAAGAATATCCATTAGGTGGTGATTCAGTATACCTAAAAGCTTGTGTATAATTACATTCAAGACCAGAACATAGAAAAGACGAATTAATTGCTGGGCCATAATCATCTTTAGATCTCACAGAATAACTATACTCAGAATAGCATTCTTGAAGTAAATTAATTTTACCAGTTTTATAATTTATAGCCTCACATGAATTTTCTTTTACCCTTGATTGTTTTATTCTTATTCCCCCAAGTTGATTATATCTCAATATAAATGTATTGTTATTATTCAAATCTACATCTGGATTATCAAACAATTGTCCTACAAGAACACTATCAAACCAACAAAAAAACTGTTCAGGTCTGTTGATTTCTAAGAAACTTGTAGAAAGGCCATTTGGATATTGACAATCTTGTGGGAAACCTTGATAAACAAACATATTAGAAATACTGTTATTAAGTTGATAAGCATCTCTTAAAGAAATCCTGTATAACTAATACGGGGCAAAGACAAAGTAGAATAATAAACATAAAAAAGTTGTGTATAGGATGAAGTAAAGTAAAGCTTTTAATATACTTTCTTCTTTAATTCCTCGTTTTTGTCCTGTTTTCCCTTTTTCTATAACCCATTGGGCCATTCTTTGTAATCTGGTTTCAAGTTTGACCTGTGCGGCCATTTCCTGCCAATTTATTTCTGATGCTTGAGGATTCCTAGCAACTCTACCATATTTGAGACCTAGTATAAGTTTATGGTTTGTTGAATCATATTCTTCAGAAATACTAGAATTACTTGGCCATATAGCCCCATTTTCATCACGAACTAAACAGTCTTCAGGGACTAAATTAAAGTACATCGCTGCATCTGAAGCTAATTCACCAAATGTGTATTTCTGATTTGTTGCCCTTATAAAACATTTCTCATCTCGAAATTGAACTTCTAATATTTCAACGTATTTATGAATATACTTGTCTTCAGATTTATTTTCTAATAAGGATTCTTTGATTTCTTCAAGCTCATCTATTAAAAAATTCACCCCGTCTATAGGGCTTTTCTTGACAAATTCAATCTAAGTTACACGTACTGCTTTATCATACTCGAGTTGTATTTTCTGAGCCTTGCTTGTTGGGTTTTCTATACTCAAAAAGTCTTTTTCTAAAGATTTTTTCTTATCCGCCAAAGATTTGCTTTCTTCGAATAAACTTTCTTGTTTTTTATCAAGTCTTGAAAGATGCTCGTGTCGGTATTTCGTCATTGTCTTGAGTTTTTGACATTCGGCTTCTAGATTTTTGATCTTTTTTTCTTGGAGAAGGATTGCGTACTGAAGCTCTTCTGGCTTCATAGCTAGGTAAGAGTCCATAATATGGTAGATGCAAGGGAAAATATTTTGAATATCTTAGAAGAAAACGGGGTTATTAACAGATTTAAATCAGACTTAAGGGCACAGGTACTTAAAGCGATGAATAAATCCTTAGCTAAACCTGAGACCCTAAAAAACTTAGGAACCCCTGATGCGCAGATGTGCTTGGAACTTATATGGGACTTTATCGAATGGGCTAGGTTAACTAACACATTAGAAATATTTGTCCCAGAATGTAATTTAAAGAAAAGACCATCAAGAAATGAGTTAGATTTTAAAGCTGGGGTTAAAAGCGATATTAACAAACCTGTACTGTTTAGTGTTTTAGAAAAATCTAGAAGATTAGGAGGTGAATCCCCTGAAGCTAGTGCAGAAGTTATACCTAAGTATATTGAGAAACCAATACCTAAAGTCCCAGAAATTGGATTAATGCCTAAAAAAGATATCACGCCTGATAAGAAACCGGTAGTCGCAACAAAGTTTGAACCACCAAAACCTGTTGAAAAACTTCCAAATACATTACCAAGCCTTTCTAAACCTTTAGAAAAACCTAATACTTTATCGAAACTCCAACCTTTGACTAACCCAAAAAAAATCACGAATCTTAAATCTTTTGATGTCCTTGCTGATGAAGAGCATAGCTTTAAGCATGATGAGTCTTTTCATTCTAGTATAGATGAAGAGATTGATGAAGACTATGAAGATGACACACATAAGGATTTTTATGAATCACAAGGTACAAGTTCAATGGGTGTTGATGCAAGTGTTAATAGTTTAGCTTTGGAAGAATTTGATCATATAGAGGTGATTCGTCCTCCTAAAAAGCGTTAGTTTTTGATGATATAATTAGATAACTAGAGAAAATTAGTTTAATTTTAGATGATTATTTTAAAATTAAAATAGTTTATTGTTTCTGTTTCGAGAACTCTAAGATTACAGAAAGTATATAATTTTGAAATAGAGAAATCCAGTATTTTATATAACTATTATATAATGTTTAATAATTTTTAATGATGAATGGCTGTTTCTCACCGAAAAGAGGTACAATTATAGGGCGGACAGTTAAAGAAGTTTCTGTAGGTTTAGAAAAAATAAGAGAATTACCAATACAACTAAAACTTAGCAGTCCTAAGAAACACACAGCAAAACTCATAAGAAAATCATCAAAGCCTGACATTTCCCCTAAACTTTCTGAGCTTTCAGTTAGGAAAAAAGGTAAAGTTTTTTCCCCATTAACATATCGATCACCTCCTTATTTACAAACTGAGCCCTTAAACATTTCTCTTAAAACCCAAGGTCACTGTTCTTCATTAAGCCCTGATAAAAGTATTACAAACCTTCTTCAAACCTCTTTAGAAAATCTTCGTGCTATAGAAAAATCAACCCTTGACTACAAAAAGAACAAAGTTAAAAACTCCAACATTAAAAAACTGAAAATGACAATTTTCGATGCTATGATCAAGAAAAAAAACGAAACAAAAAACCAGAATTTAACTAGGATTTTTAGCTCGTATGGTAGTGATGGAAAACTCTTGAGTCCTAAAGGAAAAGTAAAAAAAAATCGAAGGGAAAACACTTGCCAATACGAACTTAAACAGAAAAAAAACAAAAAACCTTTGGTCCTTAAGAAAAAAAAGGGTAAAAAAGCTAAAGAGCCAAAAGAATCTATAAAATGTCAAGACCAAGAAAGTTTTAGATCAAAAAAACAAGAAGTCTCTAAAAAACTTCGGGACCTCAACAAACGTATTAAAAACTTAAAAAACCAAACAACTTATTCATATAAAAATACAATCAAAGCTGTAGAAAACGCAGCAATAAAAATTCAATCGCATATAAGAGGTTATTTAGTTAGGAAAGTTTTTTCCAAATACTTTAACTCCTTCCATAAACCTCAAAATTCAACATCTTCTAACTATACAAAACAATTAGAAATGAAAATTGAAAACAAAATAAAATCAGCACAATTAAAACAGTTAGAAATACTTAAAGAAATCGAAGTCAAAGAAACAAAAGACTTGCTAAACAGTTATAACGATGCTTCAGAAATAAAAAAAAAATTTGAAGATATAATAAATCTTAGGTATAAAATACTAAGTCAAACTATTTTAGATTCGAATTTTCAGATAAACAACGAGAAAAAGTTTAAAAAAAATATTTTTATTGATGAAAGAGGTAAAAGACCTGGGGATA
Source organism: Stentor coeruleus (assembly GCA_001970955.1). NCBI lineage: Eukaryota > Ciliophora > Heterotrichea > Heterotrichida > Stentoridae > Stentor > Stentor coeruleus. The sequence continues at coordinate 35,861 of MPUH01000168.1, read as the reverse complement.
AAGCTGCGGGTGGGGTAGGTTTTATGAGTAAAGATCAAGATAAAATAAGTGATGATATTGTTGAACTTTTAGATAATATAAGAGAAAGTCCTTATAAATCATTGAGCAGTACACCTAAGTCAACAAGGAATTCGGAGTCTCCAGAAAAAATGGTCAGGATATTAGATGTTGTAAATCAGCATAGGGGAACACCTGAAGTTAATGTTATAAGTCCAGTTTTTTCCCCTAAAAATGAACCGAATATTGATAATTCTGATGATAAACAGCCAGTTAAAGCGATTTTCCTTAGTATAGTCAGAGTACAGTTGTTAAAAAATACTGAATCACAGAAAATTATCATAGGAAGATCAATTTTTGAAGCTGAATGCTACGTTTATAATATCCTACTTGAAGAAATTCTCCTTGACCCAACTTTTTACCCTAACGAAGCCAATACCATAAACGCTTGTATCCCAATACGATTTATGGGTTCAAACAGTTATTTTCCCACCGACAAAAATACGTTACACAACTATTTTAATAACCTTTTAAATANAAGCCAATACCATAAACGCTTGTATCCCAATACGATTTATGGGTTCAAACAGTTATTTTCCCACTGACAAAAATACGTTACACAACTATTTTAATAACCTTTTAAATGCAAATCCTAAAGAAAAACTTATGAAAAGGTTGAGAAAAAACTGGTCCCCAAAGAAAATCCTGAGTAGCGTTGAAGACTTAGCTTTAAGGTCATATAAAAAATTAAATTATTTTCAAGATAGTCCATGGAAAAACATATGGAAAGAACATCCGGATAATATTCAAAAAGTTTATAATAAATTTCAAAGTGAGGTTATAAATGAAGCAATAAGCCGATATGCTAGTAAAAATGCTATATTACCTTGGCTTAGTTATACAGAAAAACTTATTCCTTGGGATTATGATTCTCTTATAACATATGCTAGAAAAACATTAGAAAGTTGGGTTGATATTGAAGGGGGTAAAATCCCTGATATGACTATGATTAATTTTTTTGGGCATCTTAACGAAGACATGCTACAGGTTTATAGGGAAAAAAACTTAGAAAAACTGGTCAGAAGTGAAATTTCAGAAGACAATGAAGAACTTGTAGACTTAAAGTATCAAGAAACAGAACTGTTATTGGAAATGGAAGGTAAAATTTTTGGTGAATTGATTTGGGAGACGTATTGCTTAGTTGATATATAAAAAATATCTCTATAAGTTATTAAAATATATATGATAATGCTTAAAATAGGGATTATTAGAGTAGCCTGCATAGCAATGATTTTATATCCTTATCATTAATAAAAAATATAAGAAAATCAGCTGAATTTGTGATTAAAATCTTCCAAGTAATCGAATTAACAATAAAAAAGCTTCGACAAACTGAATCTAATAAAAAAACTAGGTCTAATCCTATAACTTATGATCCATTAAGTTCATATCAACAAATTTTGTAACTAGACATAAATAATCATTATCAATACCTTACAAATTATAAATTATCCTTTAACCTTATTAAAACCTTCAATATAAACTTATATTTATTTTATCATATCACTTACTGTGATATATATAAAATTTCCTTACTATGGAGTTCGCTAAACATCTACCAGAAGATTTTTCTGAATATGATGATACAGTTGAAAAAGACATAGAAAATTATAAAGCCCGAAATCAGAAACGAAAAGAATCAATTATGGGTTTATCTGGTTTTCAAATAAAGCATCTAGCTGAGGCTACAACAAGCAAATTAATAGTAGAATACTTGAAAAAAAATAATAAACTTAGTGCGTCAAATTCATCACAACCATTTAGAAGGTGTAGTGCTCTTCATAAAGATTTTGATAATAAATCTAGATTGTTTAAACTTCCTGGGGAAAATACTATAGTTTCTAATGAGATACTATAGTTTCTAATGAGAAATATAATAATCTATGTTTATCAGCAACGTGCAATTGTATTTTAGGAATATTAGGATTTTTATGTTCAGCTGTGTTATATGATATTGAATATTCTGATAAGTTTTTTGAAAACAATATTTATCTTTGGTATAGGCTTACGATATTTAACACGGTTCTTACTGTTATTTTGCTTTTGAGTATTATATGGAGAAAGTATTGTGAGTTGGAATGGGAGAAGTCTAAACAATTTTATAATGCTCATGAAGATATTGTCTCGACATCGAAGATATATAGATTGGCTGTGGAATTGATACTCAACTCTTTACATCCAATATGGTTTTTAAAAGGGAAATATTTTGAGTCATACAACGAAGTTCTAGATATTACTGTCCAATATTCTTACAATTCAATGCTAAGCATCGTTGCTATAGCCAGACTCTATCATATATTCCGCCTAAGTCTTCTCAAAAGCCGATACAGTACAGGTCGTGCTCAAAGAGTCTGTAAAATTAACGGGGTGATTGCCGACAGATTCTGGGCTTTAAAATGTATGATCATAACAAGTCCTTTTAAAACTGTATTTTGTATGTTTCTTTTAGGGATATTTATAGGTGGTTATTGTCTGAGAATATTTGAAAGGCCGATGACCTCCCCAGATGCTAAGACTGGGTTTTTTCATTTAGGAAATGCTATGTGGTGTATTATTATAACAATGACTACTGTTGGATTTGGGGATATTTTCCCAGTTAGTATACCTGGGCGAATTGTTGATACTTTAGCTTGTATATGGGGAGTATTTGTTGTTGCACTTATGGTTGTTGGGATAACAAATATTATGCTCTTTGACTCTGGAGAGGAAAAAGCTTATACTTTACATTTGAGGTTGAAATTCAAAGATTATTTTAGGAAAATTGCAGGAGGTATACTTATAACTGCATTTAGGTTAAAAGTTATGACTAAAAAAAACCCTCATGCTGAATCTAGTATTTCTAAGGCTAAATCATCTTATAAAAGAAACATTTTAGCTTTTCAGAAAGCTAAAATTGAATCAAATATACTTTACCACACAAATACGCCTGAAAGAAGGATTGAAATCAGAATCAATGAAATTTTGAATTACTCTGAAGAGAATATGAAAAAAGCTGAAGAAATATATAATGCTTTAAGTAATATCAAAGAAAGTTTTGTTTTATTTCAGAAAAACAAGCAAAATTATGATGATTAATGATATAATTAGTATAGTTTAATTAAAATTTAATCTTAACATTATTTATAAAATCGCTAATTATCATAAACTATATTATAAAAATTGCTTCCTTATATAGTCTGCACAATATTAAACTATCCAATTTACTAACTCTTATTTTTAAATCCTACAAGGAATAAATATTCTCAGACTCAAAAATATTTCAAAACCTAAAATCCCATTTAAAAAATCCTATAAAAATCATCAAAACAAAATTTTTACCCAAACTTATACAAAAAACCCTTATATTTCATCATTAACTTCCAAAACTCATTCTAATTTCATAATAATCTCAAATTACTTATTTATTATAATTTAATTCTCAGGTAAAAGCTTCAATATATTTTCCTGCAAAGCTTGATTAGCCTTATACAATTCACGGGTCTTTTCTTCAAAAACTCTAGACGATTCTACCAAATTTTCATATCTCAGCTGAAGATTATCCATAAAATTCAGCGATTCCTCAAATTTCCTTTTAAATTCCTGATTTTGTCTTTTAATTTCCTCATATGACTGTATCTGAGCTTTAAAACCCATCATCTTTTCTTCATATCCTTCTTATTCCTTTTTAAGTTTGTCTTCATATTCTTTTTTAATTTTTACTATATTTTTTTCATTATTTTTTATGAGTTTCGTGTTTTGTGTTAGTTTTTTTAGAGATGTTTCAGCTAATTCATTTTTTTCAGCTAGTTTTTGTTCGAGGATAAATATTTTTTTATCCTTATCTTCAATAGTAGCATTAAGGGTTTTTATTGTTTCTAATGCAGTTTCTAATTGGGATTGTTTTGGTGATGGTTTTGGCTTTAAGGATTTATTTTGTGAAAAAGCTGAGGATTTAGTTAAGTGGAATGATGAGGAAAGTTTTAAAGAATCACTTTTGCTTGATAGGCAGAGATCGTCTGGAGGTGGGGAGTTTTTAAGTTCTCTGTCGATTAATTCCATCTCAAGTTTAGCTTTGGATAAGAGTTCTTTGTCGTATGATTTGTTAAAGGATTTTGACTTTGTTCGTAAGGCTGAATTGAGCTCTTCGTCAATATCTATGGTTTTATATGGGGATTTAGAGTTTTTGTTTGACAGTTTATTATCGAAATCGTTTACTAGGTTCCTGAGTGTTTTTAAATTAGGGAATTTGCCGCTCATGCTTATGGTTTTTATATGACAAAACTATAGTATTTTAATACTTATTAATAAGATAAGAATTTTTTTTTTGAGTTGTTAGGAATTATTGATAGAAATGAGTTTCGAGATTTTGACTTGACGTGAAATTATGCACTTTATTAGTAAATATTAGATTATTTTTTGTGATAAGAGATTTTTTTGATAAAAATTTTGGTTAGCGAAGATATTATTATAAGAAAAAATATTTTTATTGATTTTACTATTGAAATTATATTTTTATAATCATTTTTTTAAGTAGTTAAATGTAGAGAATATTTATGGTTTTAATATTAGTTTTATCTTATAGAAACTTTATATAAAGATATTGTTAAAATGATACAAATTAAATTTATTATAAAATTTATGGGACTTTAAGTAGGATTAAAGCAATTTTCATAACGATAATTATTTATTCTAGCAATCCTGACTACTATTTTTTGTATATAAATTCAAAACTAAACTTAAAAATTACGATTTATGAGAAAAAATGCCTGCCTAGATAAATGACGTATTATTCTACTGTGTTAAGCGTTTAATTATTAGAGTACATATATTTAATGGGTGGAAAAAATTCGCATGGAAACATAGTCATTGAAATAGAGAACGCATCTCTAGAAAGTGGAGGGGAGATAAATGGGACATTGCATTTATTGATTAATAAGCCTCATTTGTCATCAACTTTAATCTTAGGTTTCAAAGGAAAAGAAGAAACGCATTGGAATGAAGTTCACACAGAAAGCTCTGAAGGTAAATACAGTTCAGTAACCTCATCTGATAATTGTGAAGGAAAGTTTTCTATATGTGACTTTGAATATCCAATTTATTCTTGGGATAATGAAATCCAACCTGGAGGCTATAGTCAACCTTTCACATTCCGGTTGCCCGATAACCTTCCAGGTACTTTCCATTTCGACAAATACTCAGTTAAAGCGTCAATTCAATACTGGCTAAAAGCCAAACTCGTTACCAACCAAAAAAAGAAAATCAAAAACAAAATTCCTATACACATTCGACAAAGTATAAGCAACTTTCACACAAGTATTTCATTAAAAAAACATATCAGCATGAAGTCTATGGGGTGTATAAATCGAGGAATATGTAAACTTGGTGTAACTTTTCTTCAAGAAAGCTATAATCCAGAAGATATCGGCATACTTATGATAGAAGTTGATAATTCTAAGTCGAAATTGACTATAAAACAAATTACTTGCACTTTTTCTTTTTGTTTAAGACTGAAATCTGGTGGGGGAAAAGTTACAGTGATTAAAGAAAACTTATTAGTAGAACATGTTTATGTTAAAATCCCACCTGGAGCTGTGTTGTTTAATGAGTCAGCTATAGAAATAAAGCTGAATTTGCCTTCGAAAATCGATTTTATTCAAAACATGTACACAACTCGTGGGAATTTTATTGATTGTATGTATTTAAGTGAAGTTGTTGCAAATATGTCTGGACTTTGCACAACTAAGGAATCCCCAGCTGCTGAGTCTACTATGAATATTATTCCTAAAGAAGCTATAAAACCAGGACCTATTCCTAATCCTCCTGCTGATTGGAATCCTACTATATTGGAAAATGTGAATATTCAATATGATTTACAGTTTGAATCCACAATTTAAGTAGATAAATAAAAAAGGTTTGTCATGATTGGGTTTGAGTTTTTTTTATTTAGGAAATGGTCAATTTAAGAAGTAAAAAATAGGGTTTTTTACGCTGTGTGAGATGATGGAAAGAGGGGTTTGATAATTATTTTATGAATTTGGATAATTTTAAGGTGTTGAGGAAATAGAAGGGTTTAATTTTTTTTTGTGGTAATAAGGAGGATTTTTGAGATTGGTGTGGGTTTGGATTTTTGGAAGTTTAAGGATGAAAACATTTTTCTGTTAGATTAAGGATTTTTTTATGGGTTTTTGGTTTGAAGTTATGATTTCACATATTTAATTGATATGCAGCATTTTGAGTAAAAAAAATTATTATTCTTGCAAAATATCATCAAATCCTTATTTCTCAATAAAAATCCTTTTATTTCCTTCTTTCCAAAACCCTATTTTAATTTCTCTTTAAATTACACATCTCCTCATATCCCTATCACAAATACGCACAAAATCCGAAAAATCATGAAAACTTCTGCAAAATCACATAAGTAAATCCTCTTCCCAACCCAAAAAACTATTAAAACACTAACAACCATTCTCAATGTGTACTAAACTAACTATATCTTCGGCCACACAAACGAAAGTATATGAAATAACTCTACTCCTTTAATCCTCATCATTTTCATAGCTTGAGCCACGGCAAAAACAAGCCTATATGCATTCCTATACCTTTTCCCCTTTGTCGAGCTCAATATCTGACTAGTCTGAATCACATTATTCAAATTAACAATCGAAGAAAACAAACTCTCTTTTTGTAAAATCCTCTTAGCCGTAGCCCTATAATTCCTAGTCTCAGAAGTTGTGATCATATTAAAAGGATAAGGTAATTTCACAACCTCAAATTCAGCCAAATCCGCAAGTGCAAGAAAATCATTAAGTGTATGACTACCAATTTTATCATAATCCAATTCTTTAGCATGTTTTTTTCTTAAAACATCAATACTAGGTAATGCTCCAAGTATAGCATCAGTACATATCAATTTATCAGTTTTTTCATGTGGGAATTTACACACAAGTTTCAACCTTTCAGATAAAACTGAGCTTAACCAAGTACTTGCAGCTTTCATATAATTGTAAGGTTTATCAATAAGTAATGATAGATTCCTTAAAAACTGCTCTTTGACTTCTTTTTTTACTCTTAAAACTAATGGTTTTCTATTCATAACCAAAAAGTAATAAGTCGGGATAAGCTGTGATCTGGGTGGACCAACTTGTAAGCAGCTTTCTTTATCAACAACAACAGCAACATGGTCGAAATATGAGTTGGCTAAAGATCTAAGCACTTCGTATATTTGGCTTTGTGGTGTTCTGGTCTATATGTTCATTACAAGTATTATATCTCCAGGCTCTAAAAGCTCTCCAACATACAAAGCAAAGGTTTTTTCATCATCTTTTATCTTGAGTTTCTTTGCTATTATTAAACTTTCAGGAGCTATAATTCTATTTATCCCTTCAAGCGTAGTCCTTTTTATATATTACTTGACCCAGTCTTCTCTTTTTTTATTCATTATTACTCATTAGATTATTATTTTTATATGCTGAGTCCTTTAGAAGAACAATTACGTGAAGCAATTGAGTGGGCTTTAAATAACTTTATGACAAGCAATGCAACTTTTTTAGCTGAAAGATTGAATTCCGAGCCATCAGCAAGTCAGATTACCAAAGAGCTCAAACTCAAGTTATTATCAAAATGTTATATACAAGAAAATTCTCCACAAAAAGTAGTCCTTCTGCTTAGATCTAATCTTTCTGAAGATAATGTTTATATGTATGCCTTATGTTGTTTTCAGACTAGTAAATTAGATGAAGCTGAGCGGGCCATTTTGAAGTTCCCAGTTCTTAGTGCAGAGACAAATTTTTTACTAGGGCAGATTTGTGAGAAACAATGTAGGATGCCGGAAGCTATAAATTTTTATAGTAAAGCGCTAAGTTTGAATAGAACATTATGGGTAGCTTATGAAAAACTCTGCAAACTTGGCAGTTTTATTGACCCGCGGCAAGCATTTGTTGGTAATACTTCTCATAATCCACTTATTGGATCAAATATTGGTAATTGGGGTATACAGAATAATAAACAAAAACCTGATGAAATTAGTGAAATGATGATTACCCTTGGAAAACCTATACAGTTACTTAGCCAATATAGTATTGATGAAGCATTGACTGCTTTTAAAAATTTACCTGAACCTCAGAGGAATTCTGGATGGGCTTTGTGTCAGATTGGTAGATGTTATTTTGAGAAGTATGATTTTCCTAATGCGGTAGAGTATTTTGCTAAAGCTTTTCAGGTTGAACCTCAGAGAATTGAAGATTTAGATTTTTACTCAAGCTCGCTATGGTATGAGAAAAAGAACTCTGAACTTTGTTATGTGTTGCATAATTGCTTGAAGAATTTTTATTATAGTCCGCAAACTTGGGTAATTGCGGGGAACTTTTTTTCGCTGCAGAAAGAGAGGGAAACAGCAATCAAGTGTTTTACTAGGGCGATACAACTAAATCCTTTTTATACTTATGCATATGCTCTTTGTGGACATGAGTATCTAGCAAACGAAGATTTTGAGCAAGCAAGATCTCACTATGAATCTGCTCATAATATTGACCCAAGACAATATACTGCATTATGGGGTTTAGGTAGTATGTATTTCAAACAAGAAAAATTCACCCAAAGTCTCCAATGCTATAAAGCAGCAAGGACTATAAACCCAAATTCAAGCATACTTCTAACCTATCTTGGTGTTAACTACAAATCCTTAAACAATCTTTCAGAAGCTATAAATTGTTTTGAATCTGCAATAAAATTAGATAAAAAAAACCCTCTTCCACGTTTTCAATTAGGCATTCTTTTATCACAAATGAATCGTGACTCTGATGCTTTAAGATACTTAGAAGGACTCTGTCAAGAAAACTCTAAAGAATCCCATCTTTATATACAAATAGGGAAAATATATGCTAAACTTGGACACCCAGAAAAAGCATTGAAGTTTTATAATGATGCTCAAGAACTTAACCCAAAAAACCAAAATGAGATTAAAAACCTTATAGAACAATTACATGGAAATTCATCTTTTCCAATTATACCTTAGTAATAGAAATTTTAATTGGATTTTTTAGGATTTAGATAATCAAAAGATGATTAGAATGCTAATGTGAGATGTGATGTTTACAATGCTTTGTGTAAGAAAAAAGATAAGGATACTATTGGGATATTAATATTAAATATGTATTAGATGAGTAAATACTGATTTTTGTATTTGGCTTTTTACTTATAGGGTATATTTAAAAAGTATATACTGTGATTATTAAGGTTTTATATAAAAAAAATATACGCGTATTAACTATAAAATGTAAATCATTAGAAATTTAGTGTTTAAAAATCCTTCATTGCTACAAATCACATAAAATATTGGCATAATTTAGCTCAGCTTTAACTAAAAATTATTAAAATACATATCACATACATTTCCTTCATAAATAGCATTTTATATCTCTGTTAAAAGACTTGCATTTTTGAATAATCTAGCCATAAACCATTCCACTTATAATCTGGCATGTCCACAAATAAATATATGGAAGACACATTCTCATGGTAAGCCTTACATAGCAGAAAACTCTTTATTGGAGGTCTCGCCTCACATACTACTAGAGAAACACTTAAAAGTCATTTCGAAAAATACGGAGCAGTACAAGACAGTATCCTTATGGTAGATAAAGTATCAGGTAGGTCAAGATGTTTTGGCTTCGTAACAATGCAAGATCCTCAGATAATAGACGCTATTTTATCACAAGCTCAAATCTTAGATGGTAAAAAAGTTGACTGCAAACGAGCTGTGCCACGTGAACAAGGTCATGCTCCACAAATTCCATCAACTCCTTACTTTAAGACAAAGAAAATGTTTGTAGGTGGGCTACCACCTGATGTGACCAATGAAAATTTCAGGTCTTTTTTTGAGCAATTTGGGGATGTTGAAGACAGTGTCGTAATTTTAGATAAAGAAACATGTAGACCACGAGGTTTTGGGTTTATAACATTTACTAGTGAAGATACTGCTGATAAAGTTATTGAGAATAACGATAAAAATTATATAAACGGAAAATGGGTTGAGTGTAAAAAAGCTACACCCAAACAGACTCAAAGCAATTATTCAGGGTATACAAATATGCCTTATATGATGTACCCAACAATGAATACTCCATATTTTTATCCTCAGAACTATCAGGTACCTATGTATATCCCTGCTCAGGATTATACTTATAATTATGCTTACTCGCAGAACCCTGGTGATGCTCAAAATACAGACAATTTCAAATGAGCGTATATTTAATAATATATATTTACGCTTAAGATCATTAGATTAGATGCTTTTTAGGTAGTTTTTATCAACTTATTTTCATGATAAAAATTAGGTATTATAAAATACTTTAAGTTGAATAAGTTATATAAACTTATTTTCCTGATAAAAATTAGTGTATTATAAAATACTTTAAGCTGAATAAGCTATATAAACTTATTTCGGAAAATAAAATTTAGGCAAATTGTTATGTTATATGCAATCTTAAGACTTGCTTTTGATTACTAATTTTTAATAATTCCTTTTTACCTAGAAAACTATTATATATCCTCCAAGTCAACTTTGTATCTTAACCCAAACATTTATTCTATATCATAAACCCCAATTTATTATAACCCATAAACATAATCCTATTCATTAAAAACCTTATTTCGTCATAGATAAAATAAAATGTTAGGAGTAAAAATCCTCTTTATCGCCTTAGCATGTAGAACAGTCTTTGCACTTTGTCCAACATACCAATGCGAAACTAAGGGTTTTCCTAATCAATCAACTTGTTTATACTTAGACAACTCAACAAGTATCAATTATGTCCGTCCTTGTGAAGGTGATTATGCTTGTGTGAGTATTTCTTCAACCTTATCAGAATGTCAATATAAATCTTCCTACATTCCACATACACAAGTAGCTGGAGCTAGTTGTTTATATAATCAAGATTGTGTGAATTCTAATACTTGTATAAACGATATTTGCAGAGGATATTCTAAATATTCTAATTGTACATCTCATCTTGATTGTGATATTGGACTTTATTGCTATCCAGGTAATAAGACATGTATTCCTCAACTTAAAAAAGGTCAGACTGGTTGTACTGAAGATGCGCATTGTGTTAATGAGACATGTATTCCTCAACTTAAAAAAGGTCAGACTGGTTGTACTGAAGATGCGCATTGTGTTAATGATGCAGGATGTCAAATACTTTCAACGCTTAATCCTCAGAGTAATGTTTGCACTGAATACTTTTCACTTACTGATTATACAGTTTTGATTGGCTGCAGCCAATCAGGAGATATAAATTATTTATGCAAATCAGGGTTTTGTGCTAATGTCGGGACTGCAACAAGTGTTTGCTACCCTGCTCCTCAATCAGCAAAAACTCCTCCTGTTTTGTGTTTGAAAGATTCATATTGCCTCTCTAAACCAGCAGGAACATCAAAAGTTGTGTTTAATACAACATGCAATTGTGGTCTGAATGATATTTCAAATATGTTTTGTAGTCTTTTCCCTGGAGATAGCGTTTATAATGAATATGACTCAATGGTTAGGGATTGGATTGAAAGTGATGATATTTTAAAGTGCAATACATATGGAAGATTTGGAGCTGGATGTATGAAAACTCATTGGAGCACCTCAAAATTTAAGGAGTTCACAAGGAAAATGTATAAGGCATATAATTATTCACAGATTATCACAACTGATGACTGCATGATAGAAATCAGCTTTTCTGAATATTATAAGGCATTAGAGTATTCATCAGGAGCTGGATATATTTTTGCAGGTTTATTGGGATTAAGCTTAGCTTAGATTGTTTTTTAAAGATTGAGTTTTATATTGGGAAGAAATAAGAGATTAAGTTGGAGTTTAAAAATGCTCATGATATGGATTTTTTAGTTATTTTTATATGCTATACTTTAATATGAATGATAGTTTTATGGGTATTTTCAATTTTGATAAAGATTAGGTTTTGTAATGAATTTTTGTTTGAATTGGTTTAACGGATTTTTTTTGTTTGAAGAATTGTTTAGAGAAGGGTGAAGATTGAGTATTGGGAAGTATATGATGAAAATATTTAATGTATGTTTAGAAATAGGAAGATTATACTTTTTATGTGCTGTGAATATTTTATGTTATTTGTGTTAGAATTGTGTATGTTAAAAATTTTAAGTATTAACGAACATAAAAATATGAGTAATAAATTAACGAAGCGAGTCTTAATATTAGATACGGGTTCGGATAATTAAGAGTGTTAATCTTAGAGAAATATACAAGCAAAATAACAATACTATTTCTCAAACAGTAAAAGATCATTTCAGCAGATATGCAGAATTTTGAATTCAAAAAAAAATCTCTTTAGATCAAATAAAAACAAGTTTGCAAATACATAAAGTTTTAAAATTAAAAGAAACCTACCTAGCATGAAAAGTTAGCATATTTACTCAGATTAGAAAAAACATTTTGATATTAAATACTAACTTTAGACCTAGCCGAATGATGAAGATTCCGATAGAATTTATGTGATTAAATGTAGATAAAATTCAACTGACCAGCAATCCAAGGTTTTTTTAGATTGTAATACAATGAATTCAAATATAAAAAGAGGTAAATAGAAATATGATGAAGATTGATTCAATTTATAAGTCTATATACGAAGTAAACAACTAAACTAAAAATCTAAACATTTTTATAATAAATATAAAATGCTTAAGTCTTGAAATTTAACTAATAAATGGATAATCACAGGGTCTTAGAAGTATTACCTGATAATGTTCTAAGAGAACTGAGTACATTAGAAATGTAAATAAAACTCAGGAACTTTAAGAAAAAATCTGAGTCAAGAGCCAAGGTCTTAGTTTTAACAGGATCATTGAATCATGACAAGATAAGGGATGCGGCAAAGTCAATTGTAAATCAAGAAAAACTTTCGAATCCTTGTGATTATCTTCAATTTTTGATTGAGTTGCATGAAAATGAAAGACTCAATCAAAACTAATAAGTTAGCGAAATTAGTTAGTCTGTAAAATTTGAATGTGCCCAACCTTTGGTTTTTTTAGTGTAGGTAAAAGAGCAAACTTTTGTTGTGATTATAAGTAAAGATAAATTTATGTTGAGAATTTGCTTTTTGTAATTAAAAGTATAAGCTTTATTGCTAGTGTATATCTTTGGAATAGTTGAGTGATTTTTTGATGGGGAGATTAGTAAAAAGTAAATATGCTTTTTAATATAAATCTCAAAACTTCAACACTTAAAAGTATATGCGCTAAAAACTTATATTATTATACAATATTAATATAATTATCATCTAAATCACACTTAAGTTTGTTTCGCCTTTGATTAATGTATCAACTTTTACTTATCATTTTCTAATTTGGTTTAGAAAATATTATGATCTTATATCATAATTATACAGTCTATACAATTGTTCCCATTATTGAAATCCAACTTTTTCCAACAATTTCCATGCTCCCATCTTAACATAAGCATATTTATACTATTAAAAAAACTCTTATAATATATTATGAACTCGCTAGTAATCCGCAGACTTTTTGCAACACGAAATGTAATGAGCATAACACAGGCAGCTTGCCGAAGGCTTAAAGAAATGGCATCCAAAGATAATGAAGAAGGTAAAATTATAAGACTAGGTGTAAGAAAAAGAGGCTGTAATGGACTTAGCTACACAATGGACTATGTAAAAGAGCGAGGTAAAATGGATGAACTTGTTGAAGTTGATGGGATTAAAGTAATAGTTGATGCAAAGGCTATAATGTTTGTTATAGGGACGACTATGGATTTTATCAACACACCAACAAGACAAGAGTTCGTATTCAATAACCCAAATGCAAAAAGTACATGTGGATGTGGAGAGAGTTTTAATGTCTAACTAGTAACTTAGTTTTTTTATATGATGAGTATTAGTTAGAATAGTTTAGTCCACCCTATAAACTAATAGCAAATAAAAATACACGGAAAATTAGTAAGAAATATAATGTTTATAGTAAGAGAAATTTTTATTTTTAGCAAATTTTAAAAACAAACAAATATACAAGACGGATTTTTAAAACAATCGAGTTAAAAATCGAAAAAAAAAACTGGAAATATCAAATCATTTAAATATACAGCAATTGATTATATTTCTGTCAAAAGCTTGGAAGGTGTGAAAATATTAATCTTTCGAACTAACTGGATTATATATTTTTTTATAGGCACTGTTACCATTTAACTTTGTTTCAGTTGCCAAGAATGCTAAATCTATGGATTTCTGTGAAGAGATGAAAAATACGGCATAGTTTATTGTTAGGTTTATTATTAGTTTAAAATTAATTATTTGATTTATGAAAAAAATCCTACCCAACTTACTTAAAAAACCTAACTAATCTTATATCCAAAGCGAACTTCAATTTATTTATTAAGATAACAGTTCTTCACTAAAATCAACCCCATCAACAATTTGACTATTCTCAACAAAAATCCTTTCATTAAAGTCAAAAGTAAACTTCTTATTGATTTTTGTAAGAGGAATACAGTCAGGCAGATCATCTCCAAGGATCTTCACAGCTTTTTCATTATGTATTGTAAAAATCCCTAACTTCTTCTTATTTATCGGGCTAAAAACTATAACATAGCTTTTATTTGGGCAGTTTTCAATAATTTTACATGCTTTTTTCCTCAAAGTCTTATTCTCACCTTTAAAATCTTTACTACAAGATACAATTTTTATCATTCTAGACTTGTTTCTTTTAAACATTTCAGAAACAGGGAAAAATTTGTTTTTCATTATAGGAATAACTTTTATATCACTTGGCCTATATAAAAAATACTTAATTTCTTGACTTACATCAATACTTAATTCAGTAAATTCATCTGTGTCCATGTTGTCAACACTAACATTTTCAATTTTGTTTTCTAATGATTTTAATGCAGTTGGGCTTTGTTCAGCACTTGATGTGACTTCGACAATTTCGACCATGTTTTCTGGTGCTTCATCTGTGAATTCTATGGTGAGTTTTTTTTCAATTTCTTGATTATGGGGCGAAGGAGGCTTTACTAGTTGTAAAAGTTGTTGTTTCAGTTGATATTTTAATGATTCTTTGCGGAATAGCTTTTGGGTGTTTTCAAATTGGATTTGTTCAATTACTGAGTCGGTCGTTGTTGGTAATGGGAGTGAGGCTGAGTAAATATGTCTTTGACTTAAATAGCTGTTGATCATATCTTCGTAGTTTTCTTCAAAAGACTCTTCATTTTGCAAACTGTGCAGGTCTTCGTGGTCCATGTAACAATGCTTATTCATTTCTTTTATTATTATACCATTAAAGCGCATTTGATAAACCATTTCTAACACACAAAAGCATGATAAAATGCTAAGATTTTATAAATGGATGTTAAATTTCCATGATTGTAAATTTTGTTATAATAGGAAATTAGGTTTGAAAAAGGTATTAGGATGATTTTGTTAGAAAAAACAAAAAACTTAGAGTTGGGTTTTTGCTTTTTTTTGCAAACTATGAATTTAGGCATAAATTTAAGTTAAAAATGATAGAATTATAATATGTTGTATATATTTAAATAGTTTATTGAAGTAATAAAAGGTATATTAATTTTAAAGGTTGTGAAAATAATAACATTAAATTATAAGCAAATATAATTAGATCACGGCCTAAAATCAGGAAAACTAGCTGATTTTGTAGTAGTATATACAAAAATTATAAAAAATATCTAAAATCAATCATAATTCGTTTATTCCAACTATACCTGTAATAAAATATTAATTCTAAAACACTACTTAAAACCTTACACAAATCAAAACAAAATCCTCCAGCATATACAATTAATAGTAACTAAGAAAAATGCATAAAAATCCAAATTAATAAAAAATATAATAAATCACCCCCAATTATCATATAAAATAAATCTATCCTACCATATCCTACCCAAAATCTATAATCTTTTACTTAAATCTTCTTACAAATCATAATTTTCAAAAAAAAACTCCAACCTTATTTACCCTAAATTTCTATATCATATTAATTTATCTACTAGGAAAACTTGCATATCTAAAAAACCCTACAAGATGCACAACAAGTAGATTCTCTAGATGAAGGCAATCCAGCATGCATTTCTTTCAATAAAATTTTTTCTTCCCGAGAAGATGCATTAGGAACACTTTGTTTTAGATGTGTTTTAGGCATAAATGAATCAGTATTTTCAATAACATCTACTTGAATAGGAGCTTCATCTGAACTTGAATCATCAGCAAGGCCTTTATGCAAGTCCATTTCGACAGAAATTCTAGTTTGTTGTTCATATTTAAGATATTCTGGTAATGGTGGAGGAGATTCTTTTGTTTTTATGTTAGAATGAGGTTCTGATATAGGCTCTTTATGCTTTTCTATTGTATTTTCTGTGGTTTTGATGCTGTTTTGGATAAGGCTTTTGGGAGGATCTGGGATTGGGTCTTGGTTTTTTGATGTGGAAGGAGGATTTGGAGGGGATTGAGATGTTAGGATGTGATGTGGGATAATTGCTTGAGGTTTTGGAGAGTCTACTTGTGGGGGAATATGTGTTTTTTCAGTTTTAGTTAGGTTTTCTGAGGCTTTTGGGTTTTCTTCTAGTTCTTTTGCAACTTTTTCTGATTGTTTATCTTTTTTGTTATGCTTTTTCTCTTTTGATAGTTTATCAGCCTTAGGCTCTGTGTCGAAAGTTTGTATTTCCGCATTCTCTGCAAAATCTTCTTTTTTTTCTATTTTTTTCTCTTTAATAACCACTTTTTCTTGTTTAACCTCTTCATATTTATCTTTAACCTTCTTTTCTTCATAGTTTTCAACAACTTTAACCTCCTCATGCTTATCTTTTACCTTCTTTTCTTCATAGTTTTCAACAACTTTAGCCTCTTCATATTTATCCCTATCCTTCTTTTCTTCATAGTTTTCAACAACTTTCACCTCTTCTTTATTACTTTTCTTTTCTCTATCTTCTTCTTTCTGTTCTTTTTTCTCTATCCCCACCTCTTTTACCTTTTGCTTATTATTCCCAGTCATCTCTTCTAGTTCTTCTGGTGTCAAATGAAAAGCAGATCTCATCCCTTTTATAGTATTTTTCTTTCTTCTTAATTCACTTTGTTCAAAATCAGGGTCATCATAAGATTCTATATAGCTTTGTGAGTTTTTTAAATTAATCACTCCCCTATCAAAACTATTCCCCCTTGCCTTTGAGTTTTTACGTGCTTTATCATCAATTGGACCAAAATCAAGATTTAAAGTCAATGGGGTATCTATACTTATAGCTCTACGGTTTGGGGCTTTATTATTAGAAGATATTACATTGCCTGCAAAAAAATCATTCTTTGGTTTACCCTCTTCAAATAATTTAACACTAGTGCATATAACAGCTTTTTGATCACTACAATCATGCAATTTTAAGTTTTCTTCAATGATAAACTTCCCAGTCTCAGCGCATTTTTGGAATTCAATAGAAGTATGACCAACAATTTTTTCGTTTTTCCCATTGATCTGAAGGACTTTTATTTTCAGATCTTTTTTACTGAATTTATTACCTTTTTTATACATTGTGATTCTAAAATTTAATGGATAGTCGAATTGGACTTTTTTGGTATTTGGTGCATAGCGCAAAGGTTGTGTTTCTTCAGTTTTATCTTTACCTCTTTTTACTCTGACTTTAAGTAATGATGCTTCAGGAAGGGAGATGATAATATAGTGGATTACTACTTCAAGTTCAAATTTTACGCTTTTGGCCCCGATTCTATGTATCAGTTTTGCCATATTATTTTTTTCACCTAGAATTTTTTCTAATCCACTTTTTTGATAAGTGATTAGATAAGTTTTAGTATTTAAGTATTAGCATGTGAATACATTTATGTAATTGTTTTTTGATGGTTTTTATTATAGTAGGAAAAATAATATTTTAAATTTTAAGAAATTATTGAATAAAATACTAGTGTCATGTTATAAAAAAAAGTTAACATTGAATATTGTTGGGAGAATTGCTATGGAAAAATTAAATACTTGCATAGAAATCAAGGAAGATGGCTTTATATTATAGTAAATGTTTTATGTATTAACTGAAGCAATCAAATATTTAACTTGGTATGCTTGATTTATAAATTGTATGATTAGTTTTCACAATAGCTTATATATTGGGTAATCAATAGGGATTTATAAAAAAAAATCCAATTTGATGGATAAAAATACTATTTTTTATATTTTTTTAAGAAAAACCTTCGTTTTGTTACTTTCTGATTAATTTTCTATAATTTTATTTAAAGAAGTGAAATGAGGATTTTATTGTTAAGTTTAATGATTTTCTAAAATTATTTTATTTTGTCTAATCTTTATATCACAGACTATTAAATCTTTGTAAATTTACAGTTTCCTGTCAAGCACTAAATAAATTTCTCCAGTATTTATTATCAGTTTGTATAAATATTCTAGTTTTCTCTCAATAATATAACTGAACTCCACCAGCATTGCTTCTTTATCGTAAAGATCTTTTTAGGTAATTAAAAATTCATTTTATTTCTCAGCAAGCTAATTTCTATCACAACAATTTTCACTCTTTTCTCAAGATCTTCTGAATTAAAAAATCCCTTTTTAGCAAATTTATCTTTTACTTGAGTTTTATCAAGCTTCCATGATCTATTAATAAGATTACTCTATACCTCCTTATAAATTCATTATCCCAAAAAAAGTCAAATCCTCTAAAAAGTTATAATATTCTATTATTTTCTATATACAAAAAAACTAATAAAAATCATAACAATAACCAAACTCTTTCCATAAATCCTCTAAAGCAACTCTAAAATTCCCAAATAAATACGAAATAAAACTTAAGCTATTTAGTTAACACCTTCTCCAAATTAGGCATCATATCCCACCAATCAACAACCTTATCAGAAAACTCACTATTCGGATACAATCGTTGAGTCCATTGTAAATACAATAATTGATCCCTAGGCCTAGTAAACCCCCATTTATATGATCCATATTCCATTTCTAGATTTTCTATTTTCCTAACTTTTTCTTTACAAGCTTGAATAAAAGTTACAATACCATCCGAATTACAATTATCAAGTTTTTGAAAATAACTATCCATCTTCATTTTTGGAAACAAGGCTCTGCGAATTATTCTCCCAAAAATATTTTCTATAATTTTCAACTGGCGGGTTGTTTTCCTACTAACTAAATGAATAAGCACACCAACTGTTAAAAGTACGACAACTGCTATAGAAAATATAGCCCAAAATATAGTATTATAAGTTTTAGAAAAATTCGTTAAAATACTGTCTCTTCCTGAATCAGACTCGTTTTTCTTAGCACAAACAAGTAAATAATGGGTTATATTATTAGAGTTTGAAAATGGTGAAATATCATGTTTTGTCATAATAATTTTGGTACCATTGATATCATTAAAATTATGTTCTGAACCTGTTACTGAGTTTTTGATGTTATTCCATTGGGTTTCGGAAATCCCGGTGTATGTTGTATCAAAAATTCTTAAGGTCAGGGTGGAGTCAGATGGCTTCCAAGATTCTGGCATTGTTAGGATCATACCACCACTTGAGACAAGCATTAGGAAACCTGTGTCTAAGATTTTGATTTTCGAGATTTTTGAGGTTATGGAGACTAAAGTGATATCCGCAGCTGCTACACCAAAAAATTTTGGACTGTCACTATTGTCTAGCATTGCTGTTGAGACTGTTATTATCCATTGACCAGTTGTTATATCAATATAAGGTTCAGTAAAAATTATATTACCTATATCTCCAGCAGCCTTATAATACCATTCTCTTACTAAAGGTGTATAATCTGTACCTTCTGTCATTATGCCAGGGTAGTAATGAAGTATCTCACCAACTTGAAATCCTTGATAAAGGCTTATATATTCTTCAGAGTAAATATTGGGATAAATCTTATCAATAGCTGAATCTTTATCCATGATATCAACAACATCTGCGGTTTTTCCTAATCTTGAATAAAAAACAGCTTGACTATAATCAAGACTGTTTTCTGCAACATTTTCATGCCAAACTGGTATTGTTCTGTTGAAAGGAGATTTTTTATAATCTGAATATCCTAAAACTATTCTGTCAGTATGATTCAAACTTCTAACATGGGCAATGTAATTTGAGAACTCGTTTGACATAAATTTAGATTCAAATTCACCAAATTTGATCATTTGTGATATTAAATTATCTTCAAGAACTTTAGTTGAATCTTTAATGATTTTGTCTCGAAGCCAATCAAGTTGGATACGTGTGATTATGACTAGGACTAAAGTTAATAGGAAACATGATATGATGAATACTACTTGTAATTGACGGCTTAAAGGCCACTGACTATAATTTTCAAGAATGCCCATTTTGATTATTTTAAAGAATGGGTTTATAGAGAAGATAGGGTAGGATTGAAGTTTAAATTATGATTGCTGTTGTTAGGTTTGGGTTTTTTAAGATGCCTTTTAGAGGAAGGTTTTGTTTTTTTTATGATATGCAGGTTTTATAATTGGATAATAGTATTATTTGTATAGTATTAGAATATTTAATGTGATACTTTTTAAATCTGTTTTGTGATAGTTATCATTTAAATTGACGTGATATCGAATTTTATAATTCATATTAAACACATCAAGGGTTCAATTATAACTAATACTTTAACTTAAATCGCGATTTACATTTATCTCATTAGTATTAGTATTAGTTAGGAATTATTACTTGACTATTGTCCAGCCCTTGTTACATTTATCTCATAACCAATCAAATCCCTAGCATTATCATAAAAGTCATCTTCAAATATAAAAAATTCAAATCCCGCTTCATGAATATTACTCTATTCCACATCATCAAAAANAGTCATCTTCAAATATAAAAAATTCAAATCCCGCTTCATGAATATTACTCTATTCCACATCATCAAAAATTCAAAAACCCTCAAATATCCACCCTCTAAAACCTAAACCTACCAAACCTAAAAACCCTTTATTAACAATCTTTCAATCCTTCAACATTCAAAACTTTATCTTCAAATACCCAATTTTTTTATATCCAAAACCATTCAACACAATCTTTTTCCTCTTACCTAAAAAATCTTCTCTTCCTTAAAACCTATCCATCCTTTCTAATAAAAAATCTCATAATCACATCCATCTTATATTCCATCAAAAACCCTCCAACTATACCCAATTCCAAAAATCCTAACTTCATATCAATTCTTTATCCCCCCAAAATCTCCCTTATCAATCCTTTCTACATCATTTTCTATTAAATTATTCCCAGACTTGTCTGGGAACTTTTTTCCTATAAGCCATTAAAACTTTGGATCGATGGTTAAAATGCCCAGGCTTAGTTATATATTAAAATATGAGTGTCTCTAAGAAAGATGCTGATTCACCAGACCGAGTCTCTTCTTCTCAGACTATGCGTTCAGAGTTTAAAGAAGCACCAATACCATTAATAACTCAGGAAGGAAGTAAATATACTGTTCATGAAGAAGGTTTGCAGTTTTTAAGGTCTATAGAAGCTCCAATAGCTGTAGTTGGTGTAGCTGGTCTTTACAGAACAGGCAAGTCTTATTTGTTAAATCGAATAATCCTCAATAGAAAAACAGGGTTTGGCGTAGGGCCGACCGTGAACCCATGCACTAAAGGGATCTGGATTTGGGGCAAACCAATACCAGGAACCAATAATGAAGGGGAAAAATGCAATGTCGTTGTTTTAGACTCAGAAGGCATAGGAGCCTTAGATCAAGACTCAGACCACGACACGAGGATTTTCGCTATGGCCGTCCTTATTAGTTCTTATTTCATATACAACTCAGTAGGCTCTATAGATGAAACAGCTCTTCAAAATCTTAGCCTTGTTGTCAATCTTACAAAGCATATTCATATAAAAAGCCAACAACATGAAGTTGATAGTGCTGATTATGCTATGTATTTCCCTAGCTTCTTATGGGTTGTCAGAGATTTCGCCCTTAAACTTGTTGACTCAGAAGGGGAAAGCATAACCCCAAAAGAGTATCTTGAAAAAGCTTTACTTCCACAAAAAGGATTTTCTGATTCAGTTGAAGATAAAAATCGAATCAGAAGGTTATTGAAAGAGTTTTTTAAAGATAGGGACTGCTGCACTTTAGTAAGACCAACTATTAAAGAAGATCAACTTCAAAGGTTAGAAGAAATGGAATTTGAAGATTTAAGGTTAGAGTTTGTTGAACAAGTTGTTCAATTGAGAAAGAAAATACTTGGTAAACTTAAGGTTAAGAATTTGAATAATAAGCCACTTAATGGGAATATGTTGGCTACACTTGTGGAATCTTATATTAATGCTATAAATAAAGGTGCGGTACCAACTATTGAAAATGCTTGGACTTATATTTGTAAGACTGAATGTAATAGAGCTTTACAGGAAGCATTGAATTTGTATGAAGCAAATATTGAGGAAGCCTTATCGAGTAAGTTTCCTTTGGATGAAGATGAGTTAAAAAGTATTCATAAAGAGGCTAAAGCAGCTTCGGAGTTGATTTTTGAAAAGAAGTCTATTGGTGAAGATAAGGAAGCGTTTAAGAAAGAATTGATTGAGAAACTCAAATTTAAGTATTCTGGGATTAAAGCTGATAATTCTTTAGAATGTCAAAGACAATGTGTTGAGTTTATAAATGAAAATTATCAAAGTATTGACCAAAAGCTTAAAAATGGAGAATTTAAAGGGTTTATTGAGTATGAAAAAGAACTTAGAGCTTTTGTCAAGTATTTTGATGAACATGGTCCAGAAGGTCCTCAACGTCGAGAAATAATCCTTGAGTTCTGCCAAAACAAACTTGCTGTGACGGGAGAATACTTTATAAAATTCATATCAAATGAAGCTGAAACTAAAGATCTTATTACTTCACAGAAAGTTACTCAATTAGAAATTGAAGTACGTGAAAGTAAAGAGGATTTAATTCGTGAAAGAAGTGACTGGCAAAGAAGAATAACTGTTTCAGAAAGCGAACGTACTGAACTTGCTGCTAAAGAACAAAGTTTACGTGAACAACTTATGGTTCTTAAGCAAGAAAAAGAAAAAGTTGAAACAGACTTGAGGTCGACAATAAAAAATGCTAGATCGGAAAATACTCAACAACTGGAGCAGGCGAATTCAAAAGTATGGGAATTTGAAGAGAAAATGAAGGAAATGGAAAGATCTATGCTTCAACAAGCTTCAGAGTATAAAGAAGAACGAGCTCTTGTAGAACAGAAACTGAAGTACTTAGAAAACAACCTTGAAGAGTCACGTAAAAGGGAAAAAGAAGCTTTGAATGAGTTTAAATCATCAAAAAAAGACCATAGTAGCACAATAAAAGAAATACAGTCAAGATTTGAAGCACAGATAAAAACTTGTAACAGTCGTCTTGATGCAGAATTAGAACGTGTTGCTGACTTAGAAAGGCAACTTGAAGACAAAGAAAATATCCACGACCGGGACAAATCCAAATGGGAAGAACAAGAAATCAGATACAAATCCATGGTTGATGATTATACCCAACAAGTTGATTCATACAAGCAGAAAATCGAAAGAAAAGACAACGACCACAAGAAAAAGCTCACTGAAATTACCAAAGACTTCGAAGGACAAATTTCCAAACTCAAAAAACGTGTTGATGAACTAGAAAAAAAACTCAAAGATACAGAAGAAATACTAAAAACATCTCAAGCTAACTGGGCAAAAGAGTCCGCAATACTTTCACAAAAGCTTGAATTTGCAGAACAAGAATTAGAAGAAACAAAAAGAAATCTAGACGAGCAGAAAAAGCAACATTCATCAATGCTAAACAATTTAAAAAGTTCAAATCCTGGGAATTCGGAAGATGTTGAAGCTATGATTCAAAGGCTAAGGTCTCAATATGTAGAAGATATGAAGAAACTTGAATTAGAAAGTGAGAATACTAAAACTAAACTTACACAACAACTTGAAGGACTCAGACAGAAAAACTCAGATTTAGAACTTAAGTATAAGTTAGATCAAAGTGATTGGACTGAAAAATCAAGGAAATATGAAGAAGATCTTACATCAGCTATTGAAGAAAAAACTAGAATTACTGAGCAATTGAATGAATATACTGTGAATTTTACACAAAAAGCTCAGGAAAATGAAATGAAGCTGAAAAAACGTGTGCAGATGCTAGAGTCGCAGTTGGAAGATACGAAAATCAAAATGAACGAAGAACTTCAAGCGGCGAATTCCCGTGCAGAAACCTCGTATATACAGCTTAAAGAGTTTTATGAGCAAGAAAAAGCTAGGATGGAAACTAGGATGGCTGATGAAAAGTCTAGAGCTGAGAAAAAATACACATCGATTTGTGAGGAATATGAGGATAAAATTAGAATAGATGCTGAGAATTATGAAGATGAGATTATGGCTAAAGATGATGAACTTAGGGAACAAGAAGCTTATTATTCTGAAGAGGTTGGCTCTTTAAAACATCAAGCAGGATTAAGTTCTCAGAAAATTGAAACTTTAGAAAAATACTTAAAAGAAACTAAAGAACAGTTAGAAACAGCTCAGAAAAACCATACAATTTATATTGAACAGTTACAAGAAAGGCTTAATTCAGAGAAAACTGTCCTTTTGGAAAAAATAGAAAAACTCGCTAATGAATCCTCAACTAAAGATAGAGAACTTACATCGTTGGGTTATAGAAAAGAACAACTTGAAAGCCAATTAGCATCAAAAGAAGCTGAACTTGAAGACTTTAAAGAACAATACGATAAAGAAAAAACCGTTCTTAACTCAAGACTTGAAACAGCTAAACAAAACTACCAAAAAATCAACGACGAATACACTTTGAAAAAAAGCGACTTCAAAAGAGAAATCGCCTTAGCCCAACAGGAAATAGAATTCAAAACCAAACGTGTTGAGGATTTAGAAAAAAGCTTACAAGATAGTGAAGAAAGGTATAATGAAGCATTAAAAAGCTTAAAAGATCAATCAGGCCAAGAACTTTCTGAAACTATAGCTAAACTTACCCAAGCTAAAGAGTCTTTAGAAAGTAAATTAGAACAAAAACGTCGAGCTATGAAAGAACTTGAAAGCTCAAGTGCAAAACAAATAAACAGTTTAGAAAAAGAACGAGCGGTTCTTGCTGAAAAACTAAGCAATATGGAAGCTAAAAAAGCTGATATGGAACATAGACTAAAACAAGATATAGAAAATTTAATGCAACAGCTTAAAGATAAAAAAGATATTGATAATACTGATAAGATGAATATACAGTTAGAAAATGAGAGATTGAAAACTTTAATGCAGGAAAGTGAGAAGGAATTGACTGAAAAAACAGCTGCTTATGATCGTGAGAGGATGTTGTGGGAGAATAAGTTTAATTTTTTGATGCAACAAAGGGAACAAGCGAAAAATGATTTGACTGATGCACAGAAGAAGTTTGAGATCCATTTGGAAAATGTACAGAAAAGGTTGATAAGTGAAAAAGAAAAACTTGAAGGGGCGACTAATAGTCTTATAGCATCTATGGAAGCTAGATATACTGGGCAGATTAAAGATATGCAGGAAAGTCATCAAGTACAAGTTACTGAACTTACAGAAAGATTAAGATCGACTGAAAAGGATTTAAGGAATAATAGGGAACAGTTAGAGCTTGAGAGAAGGGGGAGGAATATGGATTCAGGAACATTGGAGAAAAGAGTACAAGATCTTATAGAAAATGAGGCTAAACTCATCGCTGAGATTGAAAAAGTGAAAAAAGACCGCGACAGGAAGATCGACGAGTTCCAAGAAACTTTTATAACCGAAAAAGAGCAGCTGAAATCTAAACTGATCGAATATGAGAAAAGGGCAAAAGAAGCTGAGCATATGCGAAGCCAGTTGTTCCTCGAAAACGAAAAAGAAAGAGCTAAATGGAATTCAGAAAGGGATCATCTAATAAGTAAACACAACGAAGACCAAGACATGCTTGAAAGACTTGAAAAACGTAAAGAAGCTCTTCTAAGAGAAAACGAGAAACTCAGAAATGAAAAAGGGTCAAGAAGAACCCCAGGGGCTAATTATATAAGAAGACCAGAAGGAACCCAAGGATATAAACAAGCAGGGACAATGCTAAATACATCAGGTATGTCCTTTGAAGAATACTCAAAAGAAGGTGACACCAAAAACATGAGTGGCCGATTTACACCAACAGGAAGCTTTGGAGATGTAAGCCCAATGCCATCAGGACGAAGAGGAGTAAGTCCTTCAATAGCCCATGAACGTAACAAAAGTGGTGGGACCTTTAAATTCGATAAAAAGCCAGATTCTTAAGCTTAATAAAATATTAAGCCTCCTTAAATTTGAATAGTAAACCCAAAAAAGAAATAATTAATATGAAAAACGAAAACAAAAAATCTTGCTGTGGGTGCTTTGGTGTACTGTTTAAAGATAAGAAAACCAAGCCAAAGATGGTTGAAATGTTTGCTCAGACTGATAGTCCAATGATATTTACTGCTAGAGTTGTCCCTGAAATTAATGCTAAAGCTCAAAGTGATACTAATTTTTATCCAAGAATCCACACACCTGAGAATATTAGTAGGCCAAGATTTAGAACTATGATTGTCACTGGGCATAATGTATCATCAACTTTTTATAATGATTCTATTGAAAGTGTACAAACACCAATTGTCCATAATTATAAACAAGATGAATCAGAAGTACAAAGTGATAACCCTGTTCCTATGATATTTGAGAATAGTAGAAATAGAATTACGTCTAGAGGATTACCACAGTTGGCACCTGTTACACCAGCAAGACCTTATAGAGGAAGATCACATTATTTAAGACATGCTAGTAATAGCTCGAATTAATTGTGTTAATTTAATAGTAATTGTGAGATAGGGTTTTGTAGTTTTCGATAGGATTTGAAATTTAGGATTTTTAGATAAGGATTTGGGAATATTTTGGATTTTTTTAATGTGCTGGATTTATTTGGGATGATGGAAGGATGATGCTGGAGGTTGGGAGGTTTGGAGAGAGGGTGTTTGGAAGTTTTAGGATTTTATTGAATTTTATGAATTTTGTAGATTTTAGGAGAAGGTGTTAGGAGGGTTATTGTATTTTAATTTGAAAATAAATTTATGGTTTTGGGTGTGAATGCAGTTTAAGATGTGCTGTTATTTATGATAGATTATTTTGGTAAAGTTAGGTCTAAGGTTTATGTTTGGTTAATTAAATTAGTTTTTGTTTCACGAGTTTATTTGACCTTTGCAGAATTATGAATTATAAGAGAGGTAATATAAGTATTTATGATATTAATAATATAGTATTGATATCTATTTTAAAACAAATTTCTGCTGATATGTTATTTAGAAATATTAATACCTTGTATGTAAGCCTAACAATTTTGTAATTAATTTAATGATGTTATTAATGTGTCATCATAATTATCATAACTCTTACTCAAGATATTTTTGGGTATATACTTCTTCCTTCTAAGCAATCTTTGTGTATACAATTTCTTATCCCTATCATACTAGCTAATTAACCAAATTTTTTTATATAGTTTACAGTCAATAACATGAGTTATATTCTATATCTCTTTAACCTTTTCCCTCACTTTATTCATTGCCTTTGCCTTCTCTATCAATTCTTTCAAAGCTTATCAAATAAAATATCATGACTATCAACACCTATATTATTTTTAAAAAAATTTTGTTTGATTTTTTCATAGATTATTATAATCAAATCATTTTTGACTTAAATTTTTCTGTTTTTGTTGTTTTTATAGCACCAAAACTTGCATTCATAAAATAAATTCATGTTCTTTAACTAGTCTCCCAAACAATTTTACAAGGTTTTTTATATATAAAGAATTCATGATCATATCAAACTGTTTTTTAATTAAAAAATACTATGTTTCTGCCTTTATAATCCAGTCCAGGGGAAAAGTTATATGAAGAATTAGCATATAAATCTATACAAATAAAATCACTTGGAATTTTTTTTATACCCAAAATAAAGCTTAAGTTAAAAATAAAATCCAAGAACCTAAAAGGCTAATTTTCACAATCAACATCCTCTTCTTTCACAGAATTTTCATCTCTTTAGATATTTTCATTTTTTTGATAGTTGCTTATAATAACATCTTCAAAATGAATTATATAATTTTTATTCTATGCTTATGATTATTCCTTGGCTATAACAATTTTGTATATATCCAATAAATATTTTACTAACTACACCCTAATCTTAAAACACATAAATCCTATTCAAGTACATAAGCTGTATATATAAACCATAACACCCGATTCCTAGTTGAAAAAATAATTTTTTTTCTTATAAAATCTTTACCCTTCTCCCACCTTTCTATATAAACCTTATATGTATTATATAAAAAATTCATATATGAACATCTTAAATAATTATCTTATAAAATATCTACTTTTCTTTGAACTACTCTTATTATATATACAAGCTTATTTAATAAATAATGAAAATTACTCCACAGAGAAGTAATGAATCGGCACAACATTCTAACTCTTTATCATATGAAAAAGATACCCTAATAAAACGCAAAAGAACTTTTTCTATAGCATCATCATATAGAGATGTTTGGCAAAGGGCTAGGAAAAAAGTATTTGTCCTGAATGTTTTTCTGAAAATAGTCCAGCAAAGGAAATTTGATATAAAAAGAAATACGTTTATAAATTTAAGCACAAATGAATTAGTACGGCAGGATACGGCAAGTAGAGGTTCAGAAATTGATTTTCCTAAATATATGTTTCATCCAGATTCAAGATTCAAAAGCCTTTGGGGAATTTATGTAGGAATTTTGCTCATTTATACAGCTTTGATTATGCCGTTTATTCTTGCGTTTGTTAATACTGGAGAATATGATGTTTGGTTTTATATAGATGTGATTCTTGATTTGAGCTTTTTTACTGATATTATAATAAATCTTTTTAGTGCTTACTATAAAAGTGATGGCGGTTTAGAAGTTAGACGGAAGATAATTTTTTTGGCTTATTTGAGATCTTGGCTGGTTATTGATTTTTTGTCATGTGTGCCATTTGGGTTGTTTGATAATAGTGTGGCAAATGAAAATAACTCTGGGTATAATAATGATTACAAAAACATTCTCAAGCTTTTACGTCTTCCTAAACTATATAGAGTTTTTCGTATTTTCAAGCTCTTGAAAATGGTTAACTACAAAGGTGGTAGGCTTATGGAGCAATTACAAGATTTTTTAAGCCTTAAACACAGTGGTATCCGTTTAATGTCCTCTTGCTTAACTATACTAATTTCCATACACATAATGTCATGTTTTTGGTATTACGGAGCAAAAATCGAAGGATTCAGCCCAGAAACTTGGGTTTTTAGACTAAACCTTGTAGATGCGGACACAGCAACTTTATATATCAGTTCTTTATATTGGGCAATGACAACATTTTGTACAGTTGGATATGGGGATTTAAATGCCAGAACTCCATTAGAAATGATCATGTGTATTTTTTGGATGCTTTTCAGTGTTTATTACTTATCTTTTGTTATTGGAAGCTTGACTAATATGCTAGAAAACGTTTATGTAAAGTCGAATTTTTTAAGAAATAAACTAGCGATTATGGACGATTTTGCTAAAGAAGCGAGAATTGATCAGGTTATGCTTAATAAAATAAGACGTGCGTTGAAATATTCTAATAAAAAAACATGTTTGTCTATTAAAGAACGTGATGCTATATTATGTGAGTTACCAACACCACTTAAATATGAGATAGCTGTGGCGATGCATGGACAGGCATGTAGTAAGATTGACTTTTTTAAAGATAAGGATAAGGCTATTATTTTGGGGATTGTTCCATATTTACACCCTGTTTATGTTGATCAGAATGATTTTGTGTATACAAAAGGGGAACATGTTGATGGGATTTATTTTATTATTAAAGGATATACAGCTTATGTATTAACTAAATGCAGTACTGTTATAAAAGGTATACAATGTGGAGAATACTTTGGAGATATTGAAGCTACTCAGCATACAACACGTAAATACTCAGTCAAAGCTCTAAGAAACACTGACCTACTAACAATGGACACATATATTCTCCAACAATTCTCCTTAAACTATCTTGATGAATGGGAAAAACTTCGTAAAGATGCTTTAGATAATGACTATTCTCTAATAAAAACCATAGCTGAAATAAAAGAAACTGGGAAACTTGAAACTATTTCCGACCTTAGAAAATTCAAAATAAATGTTGAAACACGAATACTAAAAAAAAAAACCGTATCTTTAGAAAGGACTTTCAAACTAGCAAGACATGATATAAACTTAACAAATCTAAATAGGAAAATGGAAAATATGCTAACAAGGTTATTCAATTTAGATAGCAATATTAAGACTGTAAAAAAAGAAATTGGATTACCAAGAGCACGTAAAAATTCATTATCTAGTGTTAGAGGGAAGACTTTTCATGAAACTCAAGATTCGTTACCTGATGAATATAGTCCTTGTGGGGCTGATGAGAAAAGGCATTAGAGGTGTTAATAATTATTATAAAGTAATGATATTAGTATGTTTTTTTTTTTGGTATAATATTTGTGGTTATTATAATGCATATTTTGATTAAGATAGTATTATTTAAGAAAATGGTTGGAGATTGANTATATTTTGATTAAAATAGTATTATTTAAGAAAATGGTTGGAGATTGATTGGAAAATACTTTGTTAGTTAGGTTAAAATCTTATAAATTTTTTTTTTTGAGTTCTAGTAGAGATATATGTCTATTTTAGATAGTTAATATGAGGT
The DNA here is from genome assembly GCA_001970955.1 of Stentor coeruleus. Taxonomy (NCBI): domain Eukaryota; phylum Ciliophora; class Heterotrichea; order Heterotrichida; family Stentoridae; genus Stentor; species Stentor coeruleus. The sequence continues at coordinate 5,056 of MPUH01000168.1, read as the reverse complement.
AAAGGCTNCATATTTTGATTAAGATAGTATTATTTAAGAAAATGGTTGGAGATTGATTGGAAAATACTTTGTTAGTTAGGTTAAAATCTTATAAATTTTTTTTTTGAGTTCTAGTAGAGATATATGTCTATTTTAGATAGTTAATATGAGGTAAAGGCTTTGGAAATTAGAATAAAATAACAAGATTTGTGTATAAAAAGCGATACAGGGTATATTTTTTAATTANTTTGGAAATTAGAATAAAATAACAAGATTTGTGTATAAAAAGCGATACAGGGTATATTTTTTAATTATGACACAATATTTTATATTATAACCACAAATAAACTATATAAATTTATTAGGTTAAAAGCTTAAATCTTTATATTAAACCATAATTCCAAAAAAATACTCCTGGAAACCCTTTCCACCAAACACTTTAAAACCAAACCATCTGAAAAACTTATAAATTTCCTATTAAACCATCTAAGCTTATACACTAATTATTCTGTTTATCCAACCCATATTCCCCAACCTTCAAAACAGCTTTCGGCAAATAAAAGCCCATAACAAAGCCTGCAGCAAACCTATTCAAGCACAAAAAAGCAAACCTCAAATAATAAGGAAATCTAGAAATAAACACCTTATCCGAAGCAATAACATATACCAAAATCCCTAAATAAAAAGCTAAAGATATAATAACAACCTTCATACTCATAATCGGCTTCCTACATCCTTTTATCATATAAAATCCAAAAATCATTCCTGATATTAGCCACACATACATAGCTTCACTAATATTCTTAATCATAACATCTTCAAATTTCAACTGCCTTGTGCATTTATCATTATAATTAATTTTCCAAGATTCTTCTATTTCTATATACTGTTTGCTATAAACCCATACTGAAAAAATAACAAATCCAAGTGCTTTACAGAGTTCAAGAATAAGGGTTTTTTTATTTTGAGACAATGAAAAAAACCCTTCTCTTTGAGTTTTCGATAGATAATAAAAAGCTACAACAGCTGAGTATGAGTAACCTAAAATTACTTGGAAATGGAAATGGAGGCCTAAATATACCCTATCGATTAGGGTTATTAAAAGGCTTAGTATAAGAAGGAGGATTTTATAAAAGTTGTTGGATTTTGATTGAAGCCAAAAGTATGCTAAGATTATCATTGCTGCACCTCCTGATGATGCATGTCCTGATGGTGCTCCCCAATCATAAGGACAACTGACTACTTGAATGCTTTGAACTTTCCAAAATGGTCTTGGATGAAGAATCAGCATTTTAGCAGTTCCGGATATGGCTGCACCAAAAAAACCTGCGTATGTACCCATCATTCCAATTTCACGATGGCCACAAAGATAGAGAACACCACTTGCAACTAGGAAGAATACTGCTAAAATTCCTCCAAGTATTTCGAATAACAAGTCTAGTAAAGGACTTTTATACCCTTGAAGCCATAAAATTATGTCTGTCCCAGACTCTTCGAGATAGGCTTGATGGCTGATTTCTATATATGTGCAAATCAAAGCCACAAAGACCATAATCGAAGTCCAAAACATATTTTTTACTAAGATTAAGTTTTATGGTTTATTGTGAAACTTTTTTTCATTTAGTTTTCACTTTGCAATGCTTATAGTAAATTATATACTCTTGTTTGATATTAGGCTTGGTGATGAAATTTTTGATGGGTTTTGATAAGCTTTTCTTGAGAAGTGTTTATTTTAAAAAAAAGTTTGATGATGAGAAAATAGAAAATTCGAGGGCTTTTAGTCTTTCTACAGAAATTTATGTATTCTTGATGAAGAATTTCTTCAGTTGCAGTTATTATTTTTTTAGACTACGGGAAGAGTTTTCTGAGAAAACTTCCAGGCCTAAAAATGAGTGGAAGTTAGTCTTTAGCATAAACTAAGTTTTTCTTTAAAAAGTGACTATGAAATCATAATAATGCATTTGGATAAAAAAATAAACATAACATCATAATATATATTTTAATAATAATTTTTACTAGAAAATATTATGTGGTAACACTCTAATAGCATTCTGTTTGTTGCAAATATCACAAAACTTAAACCTTTACAAATCCATCTCTTAAACATAATCATATAAATATCCTTAAATAAAATCTTCATCATCTAATAAACCATAAACTCAAGCTTATTCTAAAATTCTCCATCTCTATTCAAAGATTCTTAGTCATCCTAATATACAATAATCCCTTTACCTCTCTCATATATAATTCCCACTATTATACAAATTGCATTGTTAAAATTTAAATAAAATGAGTAGGAATTCAACAAAAGCCCTTATTCTTAAAGAACCCAATTTTCCTTGTATTTATCAAACACCAGGTCAAGAGTCTTTAAACTTCTTAAAAAGCCAAAATACTAAAATTCGAGCTGATGAAATTAGTATCAATCCATTCGATAACATGAAAACTAATGGTAAAAGTTATCCTTCTCTAAGACCAATACTAAACAAAAGGAATAAAAGGTATTCGAATCAAGAAAATAAAACTAAAACATCATTTGTTAATAGAAAAAATCAGATGGTATCAAGTTCGCTTTCAAATCTCCCTTTATTATACAAACCCAATTGTGAAAATAGATTTTTAGTACAGAAATTTAATCTTCCGCCAATTGAACTAAAAAATTCATCAAGGACAAGTCTTAGAAATATATCCACACCTTATTTTAGTGAATTGAATAGAAATAGTAAACGGGAAAATAAAGAACATACACCTGTGCCAAAAGCTTTTATAAAGAAAAAAATTGAGAATTTTAGAGAAAGCTATCCTAATATGATGTTTGAAGAAGTATCATTTGGGGAAATTAGTGAGTATACAGAAGCATTTTCACTTCCTTTGAACTGTAATAGCATTAAGTATTTATAAATGGTAGAGTTTTGATGCTTTTATGATTGAGGTTAAAATGATTTTATAGATAGGAAGAAGGATTATAAATAAGGATGGTTTTGCTTTAATCGTTAAGCTGGAATATGAAATTGTGCTTGTAATAATTATGATGACTAAAATTTGTTTATAAACCTAAAATCCAACGTTTATTATAAAATGAATGCAAAAGATGAAAACACTAATCTCGAATCTGAAAGCAAATCTCTACTAAACAATAAGAAAAACTATTCTATTACACAGGATTCATCTATCTCCCATTTATTATTTCAATAATAGTTATATTAAGCATAAGTGATGATGAATGCGACAATCCAATTCGTTTTTGGTTATCATTAACATCATTATCATATGCAATAAGTTTTTCTGTAGCTGTATGTGAAGCTATTTTTAATGTTGGAACCCATTTAGGTAAATGGGTAGGTATTCCTATGGGACTTTTGAATACTTTTCAGTTAGTTTGGATTATTGTTGGTATTGTCTGGCTTAATGGTGATGATAAATGTTCAGATGACTGGTATGAAGGATATGTTTAGGTATTTTTATATAGATTTTTATATAAATCTTATGATATATTATAATATGCTTTAACATTGGCTATAATTATTATTTTCTTTATAGGTTTTGGGGTTTCTGTATTAATTCTATGCTGTTTATGCTGTTGTGCTGGGATTCTCGAAGGCAGTTCTCCAAAATCTAAAGATGAAGCTAAAAATTATTAGATAAAACTTTAGATCAAGTAAGATTATGAATAAATTATGCATTGATTTTAATATAAAATTACTTATTTTCTATAGCTCTACAATAATTTCTAAGTAAAGCTTCATATAATTTATAAAAAACAGTATAGACTCATCTTTAATTAATATTATTATATTTATAAGCTAGTTTCGAATAAGTATCAGGGAATTGTTTTATTGATTCAGATATTTTCTGTTTAAGCTTACTTCTTGAAGCTTCAAAATTTTGCAAGACCTTATTCGATGCTCCTATTTCCAATATTGTTTCTTGTGCTTTACATTTATTCACTTCCTTTTTTAGAGTCTCATTTTCTTTTCCTACTTCTGATATCCTTTCTACAAGCCAAGAGTTATCTTTAGATAGTTTTTCTATAGCCAGATCTAAAAATTCAATTTGCCTCATTAAAGTACTATTTATGTCTCCAGGCTCAATATCTTTATCGCTATGTTGTTTATAAACTTTTTCAAGTACTCCTGATATGCATTCGAAACAATTTTGCAAGCTTTCAGAATTGTTTTTATGGTAAGAAATCTCGGATGTCGTTTTTTCTGTTAGGTCGATAATGGATTTTTTGAGTTTATTTATTTCATCAATTAGTTCTTTTTCACGATATAATAAAGTTTTTTCTAAGACTTCTATTTTGTATCTTAAGGAAGATTCGATTTCTTTATTTTTAGCAGTTAAAGATTGGGTAAGTTCTTGAGTTGATTTTTCATAGTCTTCATGCATGTTTTTTAACTCAGTTTGTAATGCTGAACTAACATCATCTAATTGTCTACGTAGCATTTCTGATTGCTCTTGATACATATCTTTTTCTTGAATAATTTTATCGATTTCTTTCATTTGGGCTCTTCGGGCTTCATTTAACGAACTAGTTTTGGATAGCTGCATTTCTTCTTTATAATCCTTTATTCTCTTTTCATATTCGTTTTTTTCTTTTAAATACTTATCCTGGAGTTGGTTGTATTTTTCCATTATTTCAGACTGAGTTCTGTTAAGGTCATTTGTATTTTCATGCAAATCTTGTTCAAGTTTTTTAATATAAATGGTTTTCGAATGAAATTCTTCATCAATACCTTGCAACTTATTAAGTATTAAAGCTTCATTCTGCGCCAAAGTTCTCTTATAATTTTCAACCACAGCTTCAAGGTCATTTTCATAAATGTCAAAAGGTTTCAAGGGTAGCTCTAATAATTTAGGGTAGCTCTTATAATTTAAAAAACAACTATAAAAAGAGGAGATAAAATCATCGAAGATAAGAAAAAAGATGAAAATATATGCAAAATAAAATTGATAAAATGACAAGAGATATGGGTGTTAGGGTGTTAGGGTGTTAGGGTGTTAGGGTGTTAGGAGGGTGTTAGGGTGTTAGGGTGTTAGGGTGTTAGGGTGTTAGGGGGGTGTTAGGGTGTTAGGG
>MPUH01001668.1:0-10721 GCA_001970955.1 Stentor coeruleus | reverse complement strand
AATCAAAAATAGCAAAATACCATATATACCCTTCTACAGCAGGACTGTATGAGTCATTAGAACCTATATATGCGATAAACTCAACTATATCTTCTAAGAAAGTTATACTACTTGTATATTTTATCTCTAATACTTCATTAACATACATCTTGCCTGTTGTAGTTTCAAATGTTTTTACTAGTAGCTGCCATTTATCTATATATAACTTACATGATGGGAAAGAATTGCTAGGCCCATATAATGCGTTGGTGTCAGAGGTTTTACATTTAAATCTTGTCCAGATTTTGCTCGAACTCAATGATCTTTTGATTCTTATTGAATAATCTCCATTTGCAGAGTATCTATAAAAAAGAGTGTAATCATGCGAGCTTCCTACCATAGCCCATAAGACTATTGAGAATTTTTGGGTAAGGTAGAAATTGCTTGTCACTAAGTCGTTTGAAGGTAGTTTGATTCTGTTTTCTGAGCTTTTAGCGAAAAAAGCTCCTCTGTCTGTAGGCTTAGTATCGTAGGCTGTAGTCAAATAGCTTTCCCCATTGACAGCATGCCGATTATTTCCCGAGTAGTCGTAGAAAACTTGACCGAAATTATTTCCAAACTTGTACTCGACAATTTTTCCACACAAGCAACAATTGAGCATTAGACTTAGAACTAAAAGGTTGGAGACCATTATATTTAAGCCTATTTATTATAGCACTTTACAATAAAGTATATAATCAATATCTGTAGAAATAAAGCTGATGAACTATTATAAATCAAATATTTTATTAGTAAAATGATAGCAATTATTTAGCTATTTCAGAATGCACAGTATGCTCTATGATTTAATTTAGTATAAGGCATTTGATATATTTTTATACTAAAGCAATTAAGAGATACAATTTCTATAAAGATATTATTTGATTTATACGAAAATTAGTATTATGAAACTAAGCTTTATTTAATCTTGATTAATGATAATTTATTATTTGAATAAAATTCGGAAATTGTATTAGTTATAATTAGACTAGTTAACTATAATAGTTTAATGAATCTTATTCTTATAGATAGTAAGTAATATTTTTTTTTCGGTAAAAGTTTATCTTATCTAAAACTCTGGATTACAGACTAAATTTTTAGGACAAGCTATTATAATTTCAAGTAGAATTTTGCAGTTCTATCAGCGATTATCTTAAAGAAGCATTTCCTTTCTTCTACTAATTCAACAGCTTCAATCACTAAAATATCATCTAAATTATGTAGACTATTTAGTATTCGCATTCAAAATATAAATTCATCGATTTTGGCTTCGAATTCAAGTTTTCATTTATATCATCATCTTGATCTTCTGGAGTTACGATAATTTTATATTTACATATAGCTTTAGACTGCACAAGATCCAAGGTATATCATTGATGAGATTGCATATTTATAGATATTCTACTATAAAAATATTCTAAAAAACTTACATTATAGTTGAAGAAATTCTTCCATAAAAATACTTTTTCTTCAGCAACCTTATCATACTTCCACATCCTCACAGTTTATAAATCAAATATTTTAATACTTTTTATTTAAATCTCTATTTTCTATAATCTAACTAGCATCTAACAAATAACCACCACTAATCCACACACAAAAACTCCTAACCCCCAACTAGTTTGCGAATCTTTTATCATACCAAAAGTAGTAAAACTAATAGTTTTATAATTCCACATATAATCCGGATACACTTGCATAGTATTATACGCAGACAAAAACACCCTATATTCAGTATCAGACTCAATATTTTGAAAAAATGCTTGTGTAGGAATTGGTGTTGCAGAAATGACCTGACTCATATTACAATCATAATTATGAGGATCAATAAGATTGTTAACTTGATAACTTACTGGGTCTATATAATTGCTTTGATTATAGACAATAAGACATATTGTTATATACCCATTATCAAAAAGTGATAAGTCAATAAGTGTTAAAACTCCACTAAGTACCGAGCCTAGTTTAGGTTTTGATCTAAAAACTGGTGCTAATCCATAGATTTCTTGTCCAGATATAGTATATGATGTATTAAAATAAGGTATTGTCCCAAGTTCAGCCTTATGGTCTTGTAGTGAATTCGCTAAATCTAAAGGTCTTATATCTTGAGATGGGTCAGGAATAATCAACACATCAAGTAAATAAACAACTCCAAGTCTTCTTGATAACCCTGAACTTGATGTATAATCATCAGTTTCATAAGGAATATTCTGAGCAGCTTCACCTGTACTTCCTGAATAATCAGTCCTATTAATAACTAAAGTTTCATTAATCTCAAGTATATTCGCAACTTTTAATAATGCATTTATAATCTCAGAATCAGTAAGTATTTTTGTAAAATACATAGGAAATGTGGCAATTTTATATCTGTTAAGAGTTGTAAATGTTATTGTTGGTATATACTCAGCAAAATTTCCCCCGATATCTTGAGCGTAAATATACAATGTATAATTCGTTTGGGCAAGTAATCCTTCAATTTGTAATGAATAATAATATCGATTAGATTCAAGTTTTGTATATGTGAAATTATACCCAAATATCGGAGTATCTTTCAAATCATTTTCATTATCTAGCATTCCAGATATAACCTCATCTGTACTTGGTGCTCTAGTTCCATATCTCCCTACCATCCAATAAACATTACAAGGTTCATCAATAATCAAACTAAATTTACCATAAATCCTACCAATTTCCAAAGTTTTATATTCAACAATTACAGGTAATTTCGTATCTTTTGGGCCAATATCATAAGAAAGCATTGTTCTTTCTAAAGTAAAATAATCAGAATCGTTGCCTGATTTTTTAATCAAAATTCTCCCAGTAAGGCCAATAGCAATATCAGCAACAATAACCGTAAAGGATTTTTCTAATACTCCTCTATAAAAAGTTAAAGTATTTGGGGATATTGTCACATTTGTAGGAATTGTCCCGATTTTTAAAAAAGAAACTGTTAATGAAGATTCTGGTGAATGAGTTAAACTAACAACAATTGGTAAACTTTGTCCACCTAAAGATACAGAACCAATATCAGCTACAGAAATAAGATCATTGTTTGTACTAACAACAGTAAAATATGTTCTTTGTATAGGTGACCAATAATTTGCAGGCCAGGTTCCAAGAAAAGTCCAACTGATGTAATGGTCTCCAATAATAGCTTGATCATTACAAGAAACTGAGAAATATTGATAAAAATCCCTAATGATAAATTTCACTGGGTTTGGGGATATTTCACAGTTTGGTTCTGAAGTCTCCCCTTGGATTGAAAATGAAGTCTGAGCTCCAGTTGGGATATTTGCTGATATTTTATCTATTGATGTACCTATATTGATAGAAAAACTTTCAAGATCATTGACTATAACTTGAATACCTTGTTTCACATATGAGAATGCACCTATGCGGTTTAGATTATCATAGCTTTTATATACAATTTCCATTGAAGACTCAGTATAAAAACTTGCTGAAATAAACCTTGCGGGCTGTTCAGCTGAAGGGTTTTCTATATTTGCTAAGTATATAGTATAGTTATAAAGACTACTTGTGTCAATCCCATCATTAAAAGCTAAGATTTTTACTCGGTTAGGCTCGTATGAACAAGTTTTCGACCCTTTATCGCTGTTTAATTCAGTGATACATGTGATTTTTTTCCCTACAAACATAAGATTGTAATCGATTGGGAAATCTATAAAAATTTTATCTTTTGTTGTAGCTGTAAAAATATCTGTGTTATGTACTGAAAGGTCTATTAACTCTTGAGCATATAAAGCTGTATTACCTGCACTATGGGAACTTGTTAGATACATTGTAGAAGGAAGCTGAGAAAAAGATCCTGAAAAAGTTTCTTCGCCATAGTCTTGCATTTCATAACCACATTGGGAGTAGAAAATCAGTTTTTCAGATGTCGCGATATTAGGGTTCCTTACATGCTGTACACTTATAGTAAAATTTGTTATTTTTGATATATCCACACCTTTAGTATCGTAGATTGTGAGGATTCTACCATTTACTGCACATTTAACTGAAGTGTCGATTTTTTTACTAATTTCAGGAGCGTAGCAATAAACCATTTCAGCTAAATCTCTAGAAAAAGATGTGGGGAATTTTATGACAATTTGACAAGTCTCAGCAAAAGAACTTGTAGGGATAAACGTGAAATTATAAACAGCTTTTTCACCTGCTGTTACAGGGTAAAACAATAATAAATCTAATTTCATAAGTTCAGGTGAAGCCCCCATCGTGACTTTTCTATGATTTTCGCTATCAGGTGATGAATCAATAACAACTCCAGTATTTGAAATTTCAACTTCTAATAACCCACTCGTTAGTTTTGGATCAAAATTTGTTATCCCATAAATAGTTACATTAATCGCAGTACTTAATGAGTCTTTAATATAATCAGCATCTGTGACAACAGTAACAGTATTAACCCCATCTCCATAACAAGAATCCAAAGTACTCAACCCACCAGAAATAGAACATATTTGATCAATAGACAAATCAGAAAACTCATTTTGAGGGAAAATAATTTTAATCAAAGATCCATTAGGTAAAGATCTTGAAGGTAGTATAGATATTGTATAATCAGCTACAGCAAGTCCATTTGAAGGATTAGCATAAAAGTCAACATATTCAAAAACCCCAACAGAAAGTTCAGCTTCGATACTGATTTTATTGATAATATAGTTCGCGTCAACTAATTTCCCAGACTCGTCATAGGTTTCTATTTCGAAATAATCGGTTATTCTTGATGTTGATGGGTTTAAAATGTTGTAAACGCTTATGACTATTTCTTTTCCCCCAGTGTATTCTAGAAATGATGTTATTATTATACTTGTACCTGAGATTGTACACCCAATGCCAGCTATAGGATCTGTTGGTTGAAGTATACTAGAAAAACCACATGCAGGTTGAGGGGTTGTATCTAAAACAAAATCTTTTTTTGGGAATGATAAGATAATTGTACTACCTTCAGGGAGGCTGTTTGTTAATGTGAAAATCCAGTAATAAGTTGTATCGACATTTAAAGCTTTGTAACTAGATGGGTATACATTTACTGGGGATACTGCGCCTAGGTCAAGATAAGAGAATTTTGTAAAGAAAATATACTCGATTTCAGTACCACTGGAGATTGCTACAGCTTCTGCTGCTGCTGGCTCTTCTCTGTGTCTTGGATTTTTTAGGTATCGAATAGTAAAAGTATACTCGACATGATTGAGCATTGTTGATTGGAGGTTAAGTATTGAAATCCATCGACAGTCTGGATATGTATAACAAGGCAGTTGTGTAGCATAATTAATATAGCATGCAATAGAATCTTGAGTCAAAGGGTACGTACTTGGAAACTTCAAATAAAAATTTCCTCCACTGAGAATATCGCTTTCAGTCCATAAAATAAACGTCACCGAGCTAACCATATTCACAGTATTCGGGGAAAAATCAATAACATTAAGCCCATCTCCATAAGGAGCAGGGGATCTACCATTGATTTTTGGTAAAGAAGTATCTGAATTTAAATAAAAAACCCTTGGGTAAGTAAAATTCACTTCATTAAGTTCTTGATATACCCTTTGTGTAATCTGATATGTAGCAACAGTAACAGAAGCTAAAATGTCTTGTGTTTCAATATTCTGAAGATCAGCTAAATGTATTGTAACAGGAACATTCAAATATATTATCCCAAAATTAGTAACTCTAACTGTAGCATATGCACTAGTCTCAACTGATGAAGCTTTAATAAGCCTACAAACTAAATTATCCCCATCAACAGGTGCAATATTTTGTATAGCTTTACAAGGTATAATATCCAAATCATTTTTCCCAGTGCCAATATCTTCTAACCATAAAGCTTGAAGATTTGTATTCATAGTAGGAAATCTAATATCAAAAGTCCCCCAACTATATTGTGGTAATTCTGGTACTTTTCCTTCAGGTATCGTAATTGTAGGTGTAAAAGTTATTTCATATAAAGCTTTTTTTTTAATATCATAACTATATGATATAATACTACCTGGCATAACATCTGGAAGTACTTCAATTTCATGTAATGTAACTTCGATATCTAAAGCATTTTTAACAATAATCATTTCAATAAAATATTTCCCTGGCATAGATGGTAGAAGTATTCCATCAGTATTACTTGCCCCAGCAAGTCTTACTCTATTATCAGCATTAAGTGTATTTGTATAAGGAACACTAACAAGTGAACTAGGGATTTCAATAAAAGATCCAGATTGTGTTGGGGTAACACTAAGTTCAGGGAATTCATCATGAGGTGTTAAATATCCTAAAACAGTCCCTGTAAAAGAAAAAGTGTCGGGGAAATACATTTTAAAACTCACTTGTGAAGAATCCATACCTGAAGTTTTTGGTTGGAAAATCACGGTTTCTTGGACGATTTTATTTACGATTAATGCTTGATTCCATGATACTTCCCATTTCATAGGTGGAGGTAGGTTAACAACATCAATATAACCTAAAATCCCTGTATCAATAAGTAAAGTTTTTAAGGTATCTTGATATGTTTTGACTGTAAATCCACTATAAGTTCCTGAGGTACTGGGGTTTGTGGCTATAACTTTAATATTTAATGTCCCACCTTCAAAACTCTTGAATTTTGTAATACTTAAAGTTCCTAAGGTAGCATCGACTTCACATAATATTTGATCATCTTCAGTATATCCTTGGTTTTTAAGCCCATTAAGTATTAAGCAGTAGTTAGGTCTTAAAGTAAAAGCGCTGTGGAATTCTATAAAAAATAAACCACCTTTAGGCACTGGGTTTGTAGTTGTGATTTTCAAAGTATAAGGCTGAGTATTTTCTAATGCAACATATGGATAATAACCTATACATACAGAACTTGGTCCACCAGGACAGATAATAACTTCAGTTATATCATTAGCAGCTAGTGATGGTCCTGAAATCGAAGTTTTCTCTTCAAGGACTGTATTTACTACAGGTGCTAAACTATAAACCCAAAAAGTTCCAACAGACCCACTAACTGTAGGATTTGTCACACTTGTAAACGCAAACGAAAGACTTGTCCCTGATGGTATTTCCTCAGGTAATAAAGATACACTTACAACATTATTTTTTTGCGTACATGATATATCAGATATCTGAGCTGAAGTACATTCAACAGGGTTAGGTAAAGTTAAACTACTAGGAAACCTAATAAAAATCCTACTATTTTCTTCATAAACAACAGAAGTTGTAAAAGTTACAGTATAAGCTGATGTTTCCCCAGCAATACAATTTGAATTACAAGTTACTGATGATGAAGATATACTTGTTAAAGCTTGAACTATACCGATTTCAGCAAAAAAGTCACTATAATCTAAAATATTAATTCCTCTAAGGATTTGAAGTTTGAATATACTTGATCCACCAATTGCTGGATTTGGGATATTATGGATTGTTAGGTTATAAGTGTTATTTGAATCAGCATTACTAAGTTCACCAATTTGTATTGAGACTGTTGTTGATGAAACTGTACATGATAAAATGATATTATTCCAGTTAGTTACTGTACAGCTACTAAGACCAAGATTTGATGGGTATTTGGTTTCTGGAAAGGTGATTTCTAATATGGAATCTGAAGGGATGTAAGAGGAAATTTGATAGTAGAAGGTATAGTCACATGATGACTCGGCGTTGTTACGAGTTAGGAGAATAGGTCGGTTGGTTTTTGGGTAGATCCTGCCTGCAGAGGATAGAGAGATTAAGAGAAGGAATATCATTTTTTTATTAAGCATGATGGGCGTTTAAAAAGAGGAGATTTAGGTTTTGGTGAAGGAAATGCTTGAAATAAGCAAGGAGAGTGGGTGTTAAGGAAGAGGATAATTATGGTTTAGCACTTTTTTTAGTTTAATTCATTTTATATAAAAAGTGAGAATCGGTGTTAGAAAATTGTTATTTTCACTTAAATACTTCTCACCTCTAATTTTTACTATATTTTTGCTCTTCTGATATAATATCATCGATAATCCGCAAAGATGATATTTGTATGCTAACTTCTTTAACAGATTGATATGCTCAGTAAGGCTTATTATATTAACAGCACATCATAAATTTGCATTCACATCAATATTCCCTAGTGTTGATATTTCATTTTCAATACTGTATATTTCACATATAACTTTCTATACATCCATTACATAAATCTCACAAATTTTATAGCTTTCATATACGAAAATCTTATCTACATTCAAATAAAAAAATGTTTATAATTACAATTAAAATCAGTATATCGCTAAATTATCTTCAACACCCAGCACATATCATACTTATAAATTATCCATAAAATAATCATACTCCTTATCTTCATAATCTTTATATTACCTACTAAATTAAAAGTCTCTAAACTGATCATTATGTTGAGCAACAAGTCTTAATTTATGTTCTGGGACAACTGAATTTATAGGTTCTTCACTAGTAAATTCCCTATCAAAATTTTCAGCACTTATAGCATTAGTGATTTTAGGCTGAAAAGGTGTTGGGAGTTTTTTCTGTTCTAACAAAGTCCAATTAAGCCCTTCAAAAAATGGATGGGATTTGATTTCTTCAACCCCACGAATACCAAGTCTCCTTGTCGGGTCTCTTTCAAGAAGTTTAGAAATAATATCTTGGGCTTCACGTGATAAAGGATTACGTTGAGGGAATCTTAAGTCTCCATGCATTATAAGTTCATACATAAGTTGAATGTTTTGATTATAAAAAGGGGGAATACCAACAAGCATTTCATAAATAAGTATACCAAAACTCCACCAATCAGCCATTATATTATGTCCTGTACAAGCTATTATCTCAGGGGCTAGATACTCAGGTGTACCAACAAAACTTGCTGTTGATCCACCTTCTGGAAGCATTTTAGCCATCCCAAAGTCTGTTAAATAAACATTTCCTAATTCATCCATAAGTATATTCTCAGGTTTTAAATCTCTATAAACTATATTTCTAGAATGCAAATGCCCTAACCCAAGGCAAATCTGTGCTGCATAGAACCTTCCTCGTTCTTCTGAGAATTTCCTAGACTCTTTTAGATGGAAAAACAACTCACCACCTTTCATAAAACCCATGACAAAATAGATTTTACCTGGAGTTGTAAATGCATATTCTAAAGATACGAGAAAAGGATGGTTTATATGCTGCATAATCATTTTTTCGGTTTTTGTATGTTCGATTTGTTCACGTTCTAATAATGCATCTTTACGTAAAGATTTCATTGCGTATAAGTTTTTGTTATCTTTTTTCTGGACAAGCATAACTTTACCGAAACTTCCACGACCAAGAACTTTGAGCATATTAAAATCATTAAGTGTAACTTCAGTTGTATCACCTTTAGCGGCGAATATGGTTGTTGACCTTTTTCCTCGTGGTTCTTTTTTTTCTTCTTCAGTTGAAGGTCCTGTAGTTCTAAAGTTCACAGCTGATTCTATTGGGGGAATTTTTGTTAATCCTTTTTTCTTATCAGCTTTTGTTGTAGCCAAGTCTTTAAGATTGAGTTCTTGGGTTTCCCAGACATAAAAAACTCTATTGCTTAAGGATTTTATTGATTTTATTAATACGTTGATGATTTGGTCTTTGAGTTGTGAGGAAAAACGATAATCATATTCTGAAGGACAATGGACTATAAACTCATCACTATGTTTGGATTTTGTGGCACCAATAGCTGAGGTAAGTTCGATACGTCTTTGGACTTTTTTACCTTTAAGATTGAGAATTGCTTTGGTTGTTATAACTATAGTTCGTTCTTGAGCTCGGTTACGCTTATTGAATTTAGTAACTTTGCTACTGAGAAGTAAAGATTCACCTTGTCCTAGAGCTTTAGTAAAAGTTCGGTCGCCTCCAAGGTTTAAGTGATCCTGAGGATCCATATTTATTACCACAATTAGCAAGGTTCTCTGACGTATGCTGCATGGTTAGGTAAGAAAATGGGTTTATATAGATTAGAGGATTTATTAATAGGATGATGGGAAAATTAATTTTTTATGAGGAATTGCAAAGGTTTATATGTGTTGTTGGGTTGAATATAAGAGTTTTATATGTTGGATTTTAAGTTTTTAAGTATAATTTTTATATGATTTTTATAGTGGGTTATCCAAGGATATTACATTGCTTCATTAACTGTAATTCTATTTTATGATGATAATTGTAATAAGTTAAACGTAGATTCCGAAAGTCCGGCTGAATTTTCTTCAGTTAATTGAAAAGGGGCTCTAGGACTTCTTTAATTATGGTACGGCTTTCTTGACCTTTAAATGGGTACATATCACACTTTTTATCATAATTCTTGTGTAGGATCTATAAAAAATTTAATATTAACAGTAAATATAAAAGTTATGATTTTAGTTTTAAATTGATAATGCATTTAATTATTTTCAGTTTAGTTCTATTAATTAATCTATTTTTAGGTATTCTTAAGATTTAGAATTTTCGCTTTGGCGTGGGTATTCTGAAATTGATAATGCAATAGATGTTAAATCATCAATTAGACCGCCCTCCGTGCCATTATTTTGTTCGTAAGTTTGACAAGCCTTTTTTAGCCCTTCTTTGTCAAATATTAACTCCTTGATTACTATTGTCCATTCGTCTTTTAATTGATTTGGTGAAAAAACTAGGACTCGAATACAAAAGTTTTTCCAATGATTATTTTCTTGCTCTCCTGCTTTTTCGGAGCATGCTCCGTTCTCCACCCTACGTATGATTAT
>MPUH01001667.1:0-10744 GCA_001970955.1 Stentor coeruleus | reverse complement strand
TAACTTTCGCCATTTATTATTAGCCAATCGTGCATATTGGGCTTATGATATTATATACCCCCACAATCCAGTAGTTGAAATATATGATTTTTCAGCAAATCAGCACTGGAAACAATTTTCAGCTATATGAAAGCATTTAGACTATTAGGTAAAACTATGAAAACAAAGGAAAAATTTGTTTGCTTCAAAAAATATCTAAAATCTTAAGCCCTAAGCTAAGATAGTATAGAAATCACGAATATTACAACA
The DNA here is from genome assembly GCA_001970955.1 of Stentor coeruleus. Taxonomy (NCBI): domain Eukaryota; phylum Ciliophora; class Heterotrichea; order Heterotrichida; family Stentoridae; genus Stentor; species Stentor coeruleus. The sequence continues at coordinate 10,495 of MPUH01001667.1, read as the reverse complement.
TTTTCTATAGTATTCAATAGCCTATCTATAGATTATTATTGTCTTTACCTATCAGAAAAATGGAAGTATGGCTTTTTGGCCTTTCATGATAATTCTTAGCGCCTTAAACATTTTAATAAGACTGAAAAATTTCAAAATTGAATTGCTCAGATTGAATATTGGGAGGAAGATTATATGATTGACTTAAGTTAATAATACTTAGGATAATATCAATAGGTCCTATTGTGCAGATCAACAAAATATTTAATTTTATAAGCAAAATTACAATGCAAGCAAGTAGAGTCGAAACTATTGTAGACAAATCAGAGTTTTAGAATAAAATGGATAAAGTTATAAATGAAACTTTGAGAATTGTCTTTGGTATTTTAGAATGAATACTATTTTATTACGGAAAATTGTAAATAATAATGCTTATGGTTGTTATATTTTTATGCAATTGATTTTATAATCTAATATACTTGCAAAGCTCTTTTCCATAGTTTGACCTTTGATAATTTTCATGAGCATAAAAATCTAATAAGCATAGCGACTTATTTAATAATTTTTCTAATTTCATTACTAAAAGAGTTTCCTGATACCTGTCTTGAATACTCCAAAATTTTCTGCCCTTCGATTTTCAAATAGATCTTGCTATTACTAGAACTAAATAATCTTACTGCAGTTGCAATAATTAAACTTAGTTCTTGTGGCCTAGAACTTTTGCATCACATAAATAATCTCACAATTTCTTTTATTCTCAGATTTCTCTGAGGTAAGAGTAGATATATGCTTGAGAGTTGCACCTTCTGAAAATCAAATCTAAATTTCATTTTGCATTTTTAAGAATTTTGAATTCCCACACGAATAAATTCCATGAAAATTCTAAAATTATTATCATCAGTATTATCTATAAAATATCCTTTGTAAAATATTAAAATTCTGGTTTATGCTCATACACATTATCAAAGAATCTCAATTTTTTCTTTATTTTTACTATTTCTATCCAAAATTAACTCTATAACTTAATAAGAAATCTCTGAAAATTTGCCTTCTTGCTGTCTAGATCTTATAAAATTCAAAGTTAAAGACAAAGCGGTTTTTGCTTCACTATTCTCGCTCTTTCTCACATTCTGAACAATCTCATTTACCACATCTTTATCAAAATCTAAGCCACTCAGCCCATATTCCAACCACACATTAAGCAGATAAACAAGCATCTTACTGTTTCCTTCAGCTTTAGCTAAATTCATAGCTTTGTTCATATATAAAACACATCTGTCAGGTTCTTGTAAAGCTTTATTCCAAAAAAGTTTGCTTGCTAAAGCATTTCCTTCAATATTTTCATGTTTTTGAAGGGTCTTTGCAGCATATTGGGCACAGTTTAAATAAAGAGTTATTGTATTTTCCTCATCAAAACAGGTAAAGCTTGCATAAACTGGGGCTATGACTTTGATTGCTGAAAAACGAGCTTCTAAATCGGTAAGACTGTCTTGATATATGATTAATGCGTCTGCGGCGAACTCATAAGCATCTTCTTCGAAACTTTTCTTGTCATCGTATCTGTCAATACATAAAGCACATTGCAATGAAAGTTTATAGCCAAGCTCAGGATTGATTTTAGTAACTTTATCGAGGATGGCACGAAAGATTTTAAGTAAGCTTTCCATTTTGACCTCACTGCCTTGTCGATTTGCTGCAAGTTTCATATAAGCAAAAGCGATAGCTGGGTAGGTATAAATTTGTCGTTTACTGCCCCCTTTGGAGAAATTTTCAAAGAATAGATTCAGCATCGCAAAAACTTCGTCAGGGTTTTCAGAGTAGACAAGGTGAACTAGCCTTGCAGTAAATTCCTGTTCTTCTTCAAACTCAAATGGATCTGAGTCTGTTGTATCAGCCATATCATGAGTTAGTGTAGCGATATACTCTAGCAAAAATGTTACAACTCTTGTCGATAAAAGTGATGCTTTAAATGCAACAACAGATTGAACAATTTTCAAAGCAACTTTTTTCCTAGCAGCAAACTGTAGATATCCCATAAGTTTGGGAAAACTTGACATTTCCAATACCGAAAGGCCTAAGCTTTCTAAAGCATGTATAAGCAGTTTAGATATCCAATTCAAACTTTCAGCATCTAATTGATTTGAAGAATCTTTGCTAACAAGGGACAAACTGCTACTAAGTATTTCACTAGCATGATCATTGTTATCAGGGTAGCATTTCAATGATAATCTAAGGAAAGCAACAAATAGTTGAAGGAATTTGCTTGTTTCCCCGGCTGAGCTGTGTTCAGCCAATAACTTATCCACATGAGTTTTAATAAGTGCATAAATATCAATGTCTCTGACCATTTCCAAGTCTTGCTCTACAGCGAAGTCTGAAAGTCTGTTCATCAAATTAATGAAAATTCCTTTGATTTCCACACTTGGCTGGAGTTGTGTGCAAGCTTCTAATAAAGGATTTAAGGTATTAAGATGGTACTCATCAGGAAAAGCTTGGATCATACAGTCCATCAAATATTGTTGAGCAATCGCATCTTTGCTACTGACAATAACTTCAAGACTTCTTGGTAAAACAGTTTCCATGTATATTTTTAAAGTTACCCCTTCAATGCTACTAAGTCTGACGATATTTTCTCCAACTGTCACTCTTAGGTCGCTTCTTTCTTTTTCCCTTTTGGTTTTATCTTTAATTCCTCCTGTATGTTGCATTCTCACCCAAAGCCTGCACATTTCTGAAAAGTTATTTAGAAGAAACTCAATTGAATCTTCGACAGTCCCTTTACTTGGGTCGCTAAGAGAGTCTGGGAGCTTGTCTTTACACATTTTATTAAGGTAGTACCTGAGGAATAGCCCACGGATAGGGTGTTGGACACCTTTAGCCATTTCCATGAGGTCTTTGAGCATCTCTTGTGGCTTAATCTGGCTTGTACTTATGTATACTGACCCTACTGTGACAAGAAGGTATAGACGAGGTAGAATAGATGGCACATGCTGAACACGGTCGTAAAGATCGCTAATACTTACACCTTTAGAGTTTTCTTGGAAGAAGTAGGAGCCTAACCGACTGAGCTGGTCAAAAACTTGCATGTATAGTTCATAATAAGTTTTAGGAGACATTGATGATGTTTTAAGTTCGCTTATAGCATCCACTGCATATTTGATGACTTCTGCAGTTTTTGAAGTATCGAAAGACCGCTGCATCATCACACCTGCTGACTTAACTACACTTGTGGCCTGCTCTAATAGTTTCTCCTGATCGTCTTCCATATTTTATGTTCTTGAATATTGGTTCTCCTTTTATATGCTTATTAAGTTTAGATTGAGATTATTAAATTTATGATTCTCAAATGCAATTTAATTAATGCTAAGACCTATAATAAAAATTCAAAAGGAAGCTTTAGTCTTTTTAATAAAAATTATGATTCACAAATGAATGTATATTAAAGCTAAGCATTTATATACAATACTAATAATCTTTATTATAATCTATATGATTAAATCCTTTAACTATATATAGAAAATAAAATACATAGAATGATATTATATAAACTAATAATATTAATCAAGCATAGTTATTAGGAAATTAATTTCTACTAATGACCCCTTTGTGGTAGTTACCACAAAATTCACAGTTGTTAGGGAGTTTACGATAATCTTGTTCACCTTCACAGTAAGCACAGACCATCTTATTAGCATAGATCCAAGTATGTGATTCTTTTTTATCATGACATTTATTACAACAGTAGTATTTATTGCAGCACGGAGGTACCATCCAATATGTAATATTAGTAAAATGCTCACAATTAAAAGGAACTACAGTTATCATATTCCGTATCATCCCAAAATCTTGTATACTCTCAACCAAACTTTCACTATTCCCTGTAAACTTTATCTTCGCATTGACTTCAGGAACTTCTGGTAAATTATAGCAAAATATACTTTCATTAATATTTGTTTGTATATTATTTATATTTTCTAACTCATTTTCAGTAGCTTCTTTCATGCTATTTAATATTTTTTCGCAACTTATAAATTTTGACTGTATACTTTCAATTTGTTCTTCTACTTCACTTTTAAGCTCTCTTTGTCTTATATTAAGCTTTAAATATAATTCTCTGAATGCTAAGTCAATTTTGTCTAAAACAGTGTTTTTCATGGTGATGCATTCTTTGACTTTTTCTTGGATTTTGTTAGTCTGTTCTGAAATTTTTTCAATTTTTTCTTGAATGCAGGATTTCATAGCTAAAATCCTTTGTTCTGGAGGGAGGGAGAGGATTTTTATTTTAGATGTCATTAAAGTAACTTTATCGATGAGCTCAAGTATTGTATAGCTGAATGAAATTTGGGAAATTTGTCGAGAATCAGTTTTCCTGTCCAAAGGGCAGATAATAGTTTTTTTAATACTAAAGAGATCGTTAACACACTTTTTGCACACTGTATGACCACATAAAAGCACTAATGGGACTCTTAAATTTTTGTTAAACACTTCAGAGCAGATTGGGCATTCAAAATTGCTTTCCATATTATTCTAAAACTTGTAAAACTAAAAGCCACTAAGACAATTCACTTATTCTATCTTCTATATCCTAAAAAGCTAGCCATCTTTACGCAATCTCATATCGAGGTACACCAAAAAGCAATATCTCTTATATTTAAATGACCTCAAAAATTACAAGAACTCTAAGCGAAAGTCAGGAGGGACAAATCGTTGAAGAAAAGTTCTTCAAACCCAACGGAGAAACAACATTCAAAAGATACTCAAAGGGAAGATTTCTAGGTAAAGGCGGCTTTGCCAGAGTTTACGAATTACTCAACTTAGAGTCGAAGCAAATCTCAGCAGGAAAAATAATAAGCAAATCCTCTCTAAGCAAATCCCGAGCCCGTCAAAAGCTCATGTCTGAAATAAAAATCCATCGTTCTTTATCTCACCAAAACATAGTGCGCTTTGAACATTTTTTCGAAGACTCAGAAAACGTGTACATTTTGCTTGAGCTCTGTACAAACCAAACCTTAAGCGAACTGATTCGACGAAGAAAGCGTTTATCTGAAATAGAGGTCCAGTGCTATACGTTTCAAGTGATTTCTGGACTCAAATATCTTCATTCTCATAGAGTAATTCATAGGGATATAAAGCTGGGAAATCTTTTCCTAAGCGACAAAATGGAACTCAAAATGGGAGACTTTGGACTTGCTACGAAGCTAGAATTCGATGGGGAAAGAAAAAGGACAATATGTGGGACACCAAATTATATAGCCCCTGAGATACTTGATGGTAGTCAAGGACATTCATATGAAGTGGACACATGGAGTCTGGGAGTTTTGATATACACAATGCTTATTGGCAAGCCACCTTTTGAAACTAATGATGTAAAACTCACGTATAGAAGGATTAAAATGAATGCATATTCATTCCCTGACCAAGTGCCGATATCGAAAGAAGCACGTGATGTTATTTCAGAAATCCTTATAAGTGACCCTAAAGCTCGACCATCATTAGATGATATTTTGGCATCTCCTTTTATGTGTAAAACTTCTCTTCCTAAGCTCTTACCTGCCAGTACTTTAGCTGTTCCACCATCAAGTGCTTATTTAAAACAGTTCGAACAATTAGGGAAAGATGATCTCCGGCTGACCAAACCTCAGAGATCATCAAGTCAGGCGAGGATTTCAGAGGACCTAAGAAGCGCGAGACTTGAAGATGGGAAACTCACAGAAAGGGATGTCAAAAGCACAACAAAAGCTATAATGCGTACAGATTCCACAGCCAGCGGATCTAATACCAATAGAAAAACAGCTACAATCTCCTGCTATAACTATATTAGTGGAGGGCCAAACCTTTGGGTCAGTAAATGGGTTGATTATTCTAGCAAATATGGCTTGGGGTATATACTTTCTAATGGCTGTGCTGGTGTTTATTTTAATGATGCAACTAAAATTGTCACCAACTCAAAAGGAGATTCTTTTCAATATATTTCAAGGTCAGGTAATGGTAGGGAAGAAACTATGACTCAATACAGCATATCAAATTATCCAGTCGAATTGCAGAAAAAAGTGACTTTATTGACACATTTTCGCAAACATCTTATGATAGACAAGTTTTGTGGGGATGAAGGCAAAGAGCTGGTTTACATGAAAAAATGGCTCCTTACTGAATATGCGATAATATTTAGACTTAGCAATAAGATTGTACAAGTGAGTTTTATGGATAAAAGCGAATTATTGTTGTGCAGTGATTCAAAAATGGTTACTTATATTGATAAGCAGGGTACGATAGCAAATTATCCTTTGAGCAGTGCAATGGAAACACAGAATCGAGAGATGGCTAAAAGATTAAGATACACGAAAGAGATTTTGACAACTATGCTACATCCTCAGACTGCTGGAACAGGGGAATATCGACCAACTTTACAAGATGAAATGAAAAAAGAGATAGCAGGCAAAAAAACTCCTGATAATTGTGTTAAAGATTGAAAAAATTGAGATTGCTATATTTGCTTAGTTTTATATAGATTACTTTAAGTATCAACATCATTTTATAGTAGTTTAACTTGACGAAATTCTTGAACACTACTAAGTTTATGCCATTCACAATTTAATATATTTATCTCTATTATTTCTTCTTCATAATTAAAATAAAATAGCCTATTCTTAATTAAATACATTTTACAAATTTCCTAAACATAAATTTTTCTTAGCAATTCATTAATTTAAAGCACCCAGCGTGCCCTATAATTATCTCTCAAACAATTCAACTTATTTGAAAATTTTTAATATATTCATCAATCCTACGAGATGGCTCATCCACTAATCTTTACACATCTACCAATATCACTTGTAACACACTGCCTTTACCCTGAAACCTCAAAATTATCGTTCCTGCAATCTCAATCACTCAAGAAATCTAAAAACCGCGAATTCCAAAATCATTACTCTCAATACCCTAATAATCCTCTACTCCCACTCTTTTTTACGCTAATTCTCAACCCAAGTTTTTTTTTCCCTTGCAAAAATTTCTCTGTTCTATGAAATCATAAAGTTTTTTCCATATAAAATAATAGTAATCCGTTTTCTATACAAGTTTTTCACACTATCTATCTCTTATGTATATAAATGGTGCTGAAGGCGATCACGATTCTCTTGATAGCGAACATTTGCTTAGGACAGGATCCAACACTTTATGGAATGATAAGTAAAAGCGGTTTGAACTACGATCAAGTTATGGCATGGAGTGATGCTCTTTGGACTGAGGTAGAAAGCGGAATTCTAACTCCAGATCAAGCCCAGGCAATGTTTTTGGACGAAACAGGTTTGACTGTTTTTGATTTCTTAGTTCGAACTGGGGAAATCAAAGTAGCAGTTGATGCAGGGTTGATACCAAAAGAAGCTCTTGCGGGGATATAAAGGCTAGTTAATTATTTCTTACGTAAAAAACTAGATAGAAACCTAAGTTTTCTAGTCAAATTGATATTAAATCTATTTGGTAATTGTAAAAAAAAAACGCATAGTGCTGAAAAAGTTCATTGCTTGACTAAATTAGATAAGTAATCAAAAACTAATTTTATCTAGCCTTTAACTAAGTCGTCAACAACTTCTTGAGGCACTAGCCCACTTGACACTGCTAATTGGATTTCCCCACTTCTGACTAAGAAATCTATTACTCGCAATCCTGTTTCGTCTAAGAACATAGCTTGAGCTTGTTCTGGGGTTAAAATGCCGGATTCTACTTCAACCCATAAAGAGTCACTCCACGCCATGACTTGATCGTAGTTTAGACCGGACTTAGTGACCATTCCAAATAGTTCAGCATCTTGGCCCATGCATAATCCAAGTATAATCATCACTGCTAAAAACTTCGAAGCCATAATAACTTTACTATTTGATATAGTAATATTTTGCATTTACTTTAGAGATTTTGTAAAAAATATAGTAAGTGTGGTTGAGAGGATACGACCAACTGGATAAGTGGATTTTGAATTTTAGAGGAAAAATTTGAAGACTGGAGGGATTATAATTGAATACAATGAGATGAAAAAATAAGGTTTGGCAATTTAGCATAAATTCTGCTGATTAGGGATTTCAGAATATTATGATAGTGGAGTGCTTAGGAATCCAAGGGTAGTTGAAATTTATAAGGTTTATAGAGTTGAATGAAGCGATTGCATTATGATATATTTATAAATAGGCCTTGCATATAATTATTAATATGATAATTATGGAGTTTTATGTTTTTTTATATGCTTAATGCTATGCTATCGTTAAAGAGAAAAGATGAAAAGTTTTGAAGAGTGATTTTAGAAAATAAATGATAAATATGCTGTTGATAAATAATGCTGATGAGGGAAAATGTTAATGATTATATTAAGAGGAATAAAATGAAATTTATTTGTTTGGAAAATCAAAGTAAAATTAACTAAAACGATTGCAATATAGTGTTTGGTTACGTGAGGCTCTTTTGTAAAAATACATGAGGGTAAGGTGCTACAAGAAATGCTGGAAGGTCTTAAGTCCATTAACCAGATTTTTCCACTAGACTTGAGAGAAGCATTTCCATATCATAACCTCTTCGGTTCAAGTTAAAGCGACACGAGCTGTGTGGCCTTATAATAAGGCCATTCACACGCCGAGTAAGAAAATGCTAAATAGCATAACATGTACTTTTAAATAACTAAAAAAAGTTTTTAATTCTTGTTTTGATTAGAATTATCCTTATCATTTTTATGATAAATTAAAATGTTTGCATGAACTTAATAAGCATAATATTTTTTTTTTCTTGATACTTGTGGATACATCATAAATAACTAGCCAATTATTATATCCTTTAGAATTGTAAATCTTTTTGCTTAATTAAATTCAATCATATCTATAATAATTACTCAAAAAAAAACACTTAACTCAATTTTAAACTTAAAAATCTAAAAGCAAGATCTATCCAAATTATATCAGCCTTCACAAACTAGGCTGAAAAACATAATATTATTCCTAGTAACTTGAGTTTTATATTTGATAAAGCATTCTGAATTAGAAATGCCTTTCTCTTAAATTTTGGCATCAAAAATTATTAACTAGTGAATCATCATCAAACTTTCATAAACATTTTCTAATTCCCATAATCTCAACCAAATTTTTCTATCAAGCTATCCTTTCCATTACAATTTTCTAGTTCCTGAAATATCTAGCAAAATGCAATTTTTGAGTGACCAAAGCTCAAATCCATTTTTATAATAAACAGGTACAGACCCAGTAAAGAAGCTTCATGTCTTCGGCATTGTATCAAAATACTGATAATAGTTTATTATAGCTACGAAGTGCTGTTTCTTCCAGTTCTCTTTATCTCTGATTTCTCTAAATTCCTCTTATACTTCCTTGGCATGGAAGTTAGTAGCTGTTGATGATTTTTGCTGCAACAAAAATCAGATCAATGCATTGACTTCTACCCTTATTAAAGCCCAGCAGACTTTACAGCTTTGATCATTGACCCCTACCCTTATTAAAGCCCAGCAGACTTTACAGCTTTGATCATTGTCTCGATAGTATTTAAGCCCGCATCATAATTTGCTTGCTATCTACTGTTATACATGCGTTTTGGTTAAATCTGTATCGGCACTTCTAACAATGAGAAGGCATTTTTCTAGATATAAAATACAATAAATGGAACTTAAAGTTTATTTCAGCATCCTTATCATAGGTCTTGTTGCTATTTTTTTAAATTACGAAGTCAAGATGCGCTATTGTGATTTTAAAATTGTAGCCAAAGGAGCTTTGATAGGCTTTGTTCTGTCAACTGTACTGAGTGTTTGTTTGAGAAAAAATATTAGATTCAAAAACAATCTATTGTTGATTCCTAAAAATGGGCCTTTTGTCCATAATCATATATATTTTTGGATTGGAGGATTGTATTTAGGAATGGTTTCTGGTTATAATTGGTCTATAATCGAAAATATTTTGGAAATTCATAACTCATTTAAATTTATGTTGCTGTTTTCCCATTGCACATTAAGCTATGGCACTATAGTTGTCTTGTTTTTTGCTGATGTTATCAGGCCTATTAGAGACCTTTTCCCGGTTATTTATGGAAAAAGACTGAGATCTATAAAAATGCAAGAGTTAATTGGACTTTTACCTTGTGCATTTATTATGGGTGAATATGTGAGTACTTTGTGTTTGGCTTATATAGGCTTTTTCATTACAATATATTATTGTATCTACTTAGCTTATTATTCTAACCCTTTTCGGTTCCTTATTGGGCTGGGGTTGTTTTGCTTTATAAATGTTGTTGTGAATACTTTTAGGTACTTTTATATATTGCCTAAACTTAGAAAGATGAATGAAGAGCAGGATTTTAGAGATACTTTCTCACAGATAGTAGTTTAGAGAATAAAAATAAGAAATAGATACACTTTTACATCTAATATGTGCTATTTTCTACTCATAGTTATTTTATGTTTTAATAATCAGGATTTATCAATTTATGAGATTTATTTCAATGCTTTGCATATTAAGTTTATGAGTAATTAGAG
>MPUH01001666.1:0-10745 GCA_001970955.1 Stentor coeruleus | reverse complement strand
TAGCCCCACGTGATGCTCCACCTTCTAGAGATAAACAAGCACCAGCTCCTTATATTCCAAGTAGAAATGCCCCATCTTCAAGAGAAGGGCGTTTGCCATCAAGAGAAGCTGAAGCTAATAAGAATTTTAATAAAATCGGTGCACTTGTACTTCAGTCACCTAAACAACTTGTACCTAAAGCTATGCCTAGTCCGCAAAGCAATCAAGCAGTAAGAGCTCAATATCTGCAACAAGAAAGAAAACAGCAAAGAATCAACCCTGTATGGTGGGGTTAGTCTACTCGAAAAATAATAACTTTTATTAGGTAATTTTAGTTAAATCACTGTTATTTCAAAATTGTTGAAAAATTAAAATGTCACTAGTCCTTACAGTTCTTTCAATAGTAGTTGGGTGGATGTATTTCTTCGCTTGGTCAATTAGTTTCTACCCTCAATTCAGAACAAACTATAAACTAGGTCATATTAAAGGTTATTCAAAAGAGTTTGGGTTTTTAAATCTTTCAGGATTTCTCGCGTACTTTTTATACTCATTATGGGGATATTTAGAGCCTTCAATAATTCCTGGGATTGTTGATATACAAGATATAGCATTTGCTGGACATGCATTTGTGCTAACTTTATTGCTTATTATTCAGTGTAATTACTATGAAAGAGACTTTTTTATTGTCTTAAAACTTTGGACTAAAATTTTTGTCGCTTGTGCTTGGCTGATCTCGATAGTCATTTGTTCAATTGAACTTGCGGGTAAATTCCCTCATGCTGGAGGTAATTTTAATGGATGTCTCTGGCTTGGGTATTTAAAAGTTACGATAACTCTTATGAAATATTTTCCTCAAGCTATAAAAAATTATTTAAGAAAATCAACTGAAGGTTGGAGTATTGAAAATGTGATGCTTGATTTTACAGGAGGGTCACTTTCGATACTTCAAATTTTTATTGATGGGGCCAATAGTGGGGATTGGAATGTTTTTGGAGGGGGTGGCTCGTTTAATATTGCAAAGTTTTGCTTGGGATTTACGTCTATTGTATTTGATATTGTTTTTATGTATCAGCATTATTTTTTGTATAGACATCCCCCTGAGGCTAAAAGAAATTTGGAATTAAACTTAAGCGATGGTTAAAAGTTTAACACATTTTACTAATGCATCAATTTTGCATATCATCTACTTTACCACTTTCATATATATTATAAAAATCAATAATATAATCTTATATATACTGTAAGTAATATATCAAAACATTCTGCGATATCCCTATTATTATCAGTTTTGAATATTTTAACACTAAATATCAAGCTGTTTTTTTATTATTTTCAAGGCCAAGTTTAGTTTAAATTGTAGTCAAAATTGCTTAATTCTTAAGAAACATAGTTATCATCATCATTTTCACAGTTTCTTAGTATGCTCTTTTTAAGAAGGGGTAAAAATTTCTTATATTTTGTACTTTGCATTGCCTAAGGTATTTAATAAAATATTTTAGTTATTGATGATTATAGTATATAGTATGAGATTAAGTTTGTATGTTTTTGAGCATCCTATTAATAACTCAAAAGACAGTAATTATTATTGGATAAACTGTGATTAGGATTTGTGTCAAATAATAATTGTCAGTATGCATTTATAAAAAAATTACCTTCTATAGTACAAGGTTTATTTCACTTGAACGATAAGACAAATGAATTTAATTTATGATTTACTATAATAAATTTTTATTATAAATGTTCAGACAAAGAAGAGCTTGCTCGACTGAATATGAAAAAAAAGTACCTTACAAAGTAGCACACGCTATAAGTCCGGTTGTCAGAATCACTGGTAGGGTGAATTTAAACAACTGCACTTTAGGAAAATTTATGCAGCTTGAGCCAAATGAACTACACAGCATACTCAGTGGCCCTAGGTTTATTGTAATGGCCCCAAAATACCGAGGATTAGTCAGCCCAAGACATGAGCAGCAAGCCCAATACAATTAAGTCAAATTTATTTATGCAGTATCGGCAATAAGTCTTTTTTTTTTTCATATTATTACTACTTTTTCTTAAACCATGACTTCTTAGGAGGATTTTTCTGGNGCCCAATACAATTAAGTCAAATTTATTTATGCAGTATCGGCAATAAGTCTTTTTTTTTTTTCATATTATTACTACTTTTTCTTAAACCATGACTTCTTAGGAGGATTTTTCTGGATCTTCATATCCAAATACATCTTATAATAAAGATCTCTATCAGTAGCAGCCTCCGCATATTTCAAATTAGAATTAATCGCAATAGCTTCTGTTTCTTCTAAAGCATTTCTCAAACTTGTATTTTCATTTCCCCAGCATTCTTTTGCTAATACAAACTCTGTTTCAATTCTTTTTTTCTCAGCTACTAAAGCTTGATATTCTGGAAGTTTATTCATTAAACTAGGGACAAGATTTTCTATTGAAGATTTTAAAGTAGCATTTTCAGCTTTGAGGATTTGGATTTGCAATTCTTTTTCACTAAGTTCATTACTTATTTTCTCAGCTTTTTTAAAGTCAAAAGCTAGACTTTTTGGTGTTGAACCACGAGATTGATAGCTTTCTCTTAATTGACATAGTTCATCATTTAAAGAAATACCTTCTGTAGATGAGAGTCTAGTTATTTGAATTTGGTCTTGGAGCTCTTGTAAAGCATTTTCTAATTCAGCTTTGTCTTGTTTTAATTCAAGGATTCGGTTTTGGAGTTCGGTTATTGTATCGTCTTTGGATTTTTTTATGTATTCTTCTTTTTCTGATGAGGATTGTAGGAAGATGTCGTGTTTTTGTTTTAGGGTAGAGATTTGGTCAGTAAGATTTTTTTTCTCTTTGGCGAAATTTTCTGCTTTTCTAGCACTTTCTTTGACTAGAGATTCGTATTTTTCTTCTGCATCTTCTTTAGCTTTTAGCATGCTGGCATATTGATCCTTGGTGTATTTTAAAGATGAGTTTAGTCCTTTGATTTCCTTCGCAAGACCTTCTAATTCTGAATCTTTACTTTCAATATAATCTTCATTAACATTGTGTATTTCTTGAGAAAGGTTTCTGATTTTTCTCTCTCTTGATGATATTGACTTATTAAGATCATCATTTTCTGCCTCAAGCTGTTTTATTCTTTCTTCAAAAGTATTTATATGATTTCTTAACTTATCATTAGTTTCCTGTTCCTCTTCTAATTTTTCCATTTGCCTAACATTCTCTTTTTTCTTTTGAGCTAGTTGAGTTTGAGCATATCCCAAATCTTGTTTTATAAAATCAATTTCTTCTTCATGAATTTTTGTTTGAAAAGCAAGTTTATCTTCTAATTCTTTATTTATTTTCCCTAATTCCTTTATTTTCTCTTCAAGTTCAATAAACTTATGCGCAGTTTGTTTAACTTTTGAAAGTGACATTTCTTGATATGCTTTAATTTCTTCTTCAAGTGTTTGATTTGTTTCTGATAAGTTGGCAATATGTATATCTTTGTTTCCAAAATCTTCAATGAATTTTGATTTAATAATTTCATAATTTCTTTGCAAGGTTGAAACTTTTGTTTGAAGTACTGAGTTTTCAAGTTTTAAAGCGGCAGTATCTGTATTTTGATGATCAACTATATAAGATTCTAGTTGCATATTTTTTTCCTGCTCTGCTTGGAGCTTAAGTTTTAGCTGCTGGGTTTCTAAAGAGTAGTCCCTTTGTAGGCTTTTAAATTTTTGCTCCAGCTTATAAGAGGTTTGTCTTTCTATTGCTAACTGGTTCCTTAGCTAAATATCCCTTACTTCTCTAACTTCAGGTGTTAAATCATCATCCATTTTCCAGCTCTTATTATAAACTCAGGTGTTATTATGCTTAGATTAACTCTTAAATTCATGTAATACTTTTGGGAACATTTTTAATAATGACTTGGAAATTGTTTTTTTATAAATTTATCATCGAAAGATTATTATTTTTATTAATTCCACTTGTTTATTCACTTTTTTTGTATGGTTAGACTTTTTCTTTTTTCTTTTCCTGTTGACTGTGAAGATTCAGATTGAAAGGTATTTATTTGATTGACATAGCTTAGTTCCGCTTTGGTTTTGCAATTGAAAGTTCATGATTGTAAATTTATTATATAAATATAAGGACAATAAGTTTTATAAACTATAATTTGAGTCTAAAATATAAGATATAAATATAAATTTTCACTCATCAGCATCATATCTAATTTTTGCAATCCCATTATAATCCTTTTTAATATTTTCCTAATCATATAATTCTTCATCCTTAACTACTCCAAACACAACCCTATATCCTGCACAATATCAATAAAAAGTCATCTTTCCCATCATCCAAAACCTCACTAAAATCTTAATTATCTTCCAAATTAAACCCACTTATTCTTTCTACCCTAAAACTCCTCCAATTTTCCAAAACCCATCAAAACCTTATCTTCATTCTACCCTAAAACTCCTCCAATCTTCCAAAACCCATCAAAACCTTATCTTCATTCTAAAACCTATATCAACTTTTTTTACATTTCCTAATACTTATTTCTTCATTTTTAACCTTCCATCAAACTTCCCACCTTCTGCTTTCCCACTTCACACATCAGCATAAAACCCCAAAATCCAAGCCCTTAGGTTATTCCTACTCAAGTAAATAGGGTTATAAAGAGTGGCTAAAAATGAAGGTCTTAACCCAATACGGAAATCCAGAAGGCAACAAAATTGCAGTAACAGCAGCCTTAGTCGGCACACCTGTCGTATTCTGCAAAGAATGGCAAAGTAGATCTAAAGAACTGGCAAAACAAACATTTGGCCAACAAGCTCCAATCTTTGAATCTTCGTTTGGGTATTTCACTCATGCTACTCCAGTCCTCAAGTTCTTAGCTAACACCCACAACCTTTACCCATCAGTATTAGAACAACGTGTTCAAATCGATGAATTCCTAGAAATCTCTAAAGATGACCTTGATAAACCAATTAAGCTTTGGTTAGATATGGTCTTCGGGAATGTCCAAACTGATGCTGAAAAACTTAAAAAAGCTCAGGCTGACGTGAAGAAATTCTTGTTTATCATTGAACAGAAGCTTAAAAAAACCTCACATATTGTAGGGACAAGTTTGACTATTGCTGATATATCTTTAGCTTGTTCACTTACATGGGCTTTTAGAGTTGTTTTTGATGAAAAATATAGAAAACCTTTAAATGCTCTTAATGCTTGGTATACTAAAATCGCAACACTTCCTCAGTTTGTTTCAGTCTGGGGAACTGTAAAACTTGCTAAAGTCGCACTTGAAGCACCTGCACCTACTGTTAAAGTTGAACCTCCTAAACCTGCTCCTAAGAAAGAAGAGGAAAAAAAAGCTCCAGCAAAACCTAAAGATGATGATGAAGATGAAGAAAAACCTGCAGCTAAACAAGTTAATCCACTTGATCTTTTACCACCAACAACTTTTGAGTTAGATGAATGGAAAAAACTTATTACAAATACAAAAGATAGAAAAAGTGTTATGCCTACTTTCTGGGAAAAACTTGATAAAGCTGGATGGTCTGCTTGGTTTATTCATTATGAAAAAGCTGAAGGAGAAGGAGAGAAAATGGTACCGTTTGAGAATTTACTTGATGGGTTTGTTCAGAGAATGGAAAGTATTAGAAGATATTCTTTTGGTACTATGGGGATTTATGGAGATGTACCAAGCCTTGAGATTAAAGGATGCTTGCTTATGAGAGGACAGGATATACTTCAAGGATTACTTGATCATCCTCAGTTTGAATATTGTAAGAGGGCTAAGGCTGATTGGGAAAACGATTGTGATAGGAAGAGACTTGAGGATTTTTGGGCTAATGTTAATGACAATGACACTGTTGATGGACTTGTTGTCCAAGTGATCCGTTTCTGGAAATAAATAGGTAGTAATTTAGATATTATTGCTGGTCTTGTGGTGGAAAAATATATGTGGAATGTTTTGAGAGTGTATGTTTTCTATCTTGCATAACCTTAGGGGATTTTTTCAATCGTTTTTAAAGATACTTTGCTATTTTATCATAATTTTTTATAGGTTTTAGGTTTTGTCAATGCTAGATTTTTATCAAAACTAATAAATAATCAACATACAACTTGATGTTATCAGCAAATGATAAGCAAGTTCAGGATTTATATGTTTTCTTCTTAAGCTCATAACTCACTAAAAAACCTCTTGAACTTCAGGGTGTATATGAAACTTAACTATTGTTTTATCTTATTACTAGATTTGCCTAAACAAAAAGGAATAGTTCGTAACGAGGCTGATAAGGATCATACTAAATGATGTGAAGATTTGACTGTAATCCATTGTTGAAGACCGACTTGAAGTATACCCGCTGATAAACATTAGCAAAGATGCCCAGGCTGCCCACTTGATTCTGAGCATAAATCCAATCATAGCACACATGACTGATAAGAAACTGAACCAGTCTGGAGGTACTTCGCTACTATTAAGCACACAATCTTTGAATGGAATGATGCTTTCAGGTCTTCTTGGGTCTCCTTTCATTTATATTATTTGGAAAAACTTATGATTGAATGGAATGATGCTTTCAGGTCTTCTTGGGTCTCCTTTCATTTATATTATTTGGAAAAACAAGGTTTAGAAATTTAGAAGTTATACTTATGCAAAAATCTTAATGAAAACTATTATATATAAACTTAAATAATTCTATCACTCTATCATTTTATCTATCAACAAGTAAATAATCATAAAAGTCTAAATAAAAATGCACATTTCCTAATTATAATTTTTACTTCTTTTAGCTTATCTTTATAATATTCATCAAGTTAATCACGCACCACTCCAAACATGTGAAATCTCCAAATCCTCCAAAAGACTTGGGTCTACTTCAAACATGGGTAAAAATTTACACACATCCCCATAAGGTATATTATTTTTTAGTATCGTCAAAGTTTGTTCTAAGCTTTTTTCCAACACCAAATGTTCAGTAAGATGAAAAATCGTCAGACACACCGAAATCAGTGCGGGCCATCCCTGAATCAAAAAATAATCCCATATTTCAAGCACAGTCTTTTTTGGGAGCTCAAGTTCATACTGAAAATACGTAAAAACAGTCAAAAACCACGGCGTAACAACCATATCCAGATTAATATCCAGATCTTTTAAATGTTTAGCAAAAAACGGTAGTCTTATTTTCATCAAAAAATCCAATTGAAAAATCCCAAGTCTAAGCCTAGAAAACCCATTCTTCCATAATTCCGACAAATAAAAAGGTGGTCTTAACAAAGCATCCATAACCCTTAAAACCTCATCAATATTCTCATAAATCCCATACAAAAAATGTGCAACAAAATGCATACCTTGACAATAGCTTAAACTTGCATTGTATTTACATAAAAGTAAAAGGATTTTTTCAGTTTCTTTATTATAATCATTTAACCCTCTCCATACATCATTATGGATTTCTTCAGCTATTTCTTCATCTACTTCAAACATAACCCCACGTATAGCTGCATTATAAAAGTTATTTGTGTAAAGACGATACATGATTTTTCTAGGGTTTAGGCTACTTAAACAAAGCCTTCTCCATACAGATTTTATAAGCAAAACCCGGTTTGTGGAAATTCTAAAATTCCTAGATATCATCCTTAGCCTCACAATATCTTTTGCTGTGAGGAATTCTAAAATACTAGTCCATATTTTTAATGAATATACATTTGAATCAGGTATATATGTAGGTTTTCTAAGCTGTTCGATATGGCTTTCAATTTTATTTATATCATTTTTTAAAGAAACTATCTCTTGGTCTTTTTTAATCAAAAGCGTCCTTTGCATATCCTGATTAGCAGTAAGTTTGCTTCTTTCATTAGAACTTTCTTTAATTAATTTCCTTAATTCATAACACTCTTTTTCTTTTTCTTCTGTTATAATTATGTTTATCATATTATAAATAACCCCTTTTATAACTTGTTTTTCTAATTCTTCCTCATGTCTTTTATTATTACTTGAATATTCCTGATTTTGATGTCTAGATTTATATAAAGCTCTAATAGAATCCTCACCTTCTTGACTATGTATAATACTCTCACAATATTTTTTTAACCCAGTCGAGCTCATATATTCTTTACTAAATTTTCCAAGTGTATTTAAGCTTTTAACGAATTCATCTCTAAGTATTCTATTTTCAGTACTAAATTCATATACTTTCATTGTTGTAAAAATCCGAAAGCCAAAGTTTTTATTTGAATCAGGAATTGGAAATGATGAATTAGTTGAAAAACCTATATCAGCAGCTTGGATATCTGTTGTTAATATATAGCTTGAACATGGTTTATCAATACTCATTTTTTGTAAGGTTTCATTGAAGTAAACACTACAGCATTTTCTTTTCCCGGAACGATTGTATTTGATAAATGAGTGGGGGTTTGTCAGGACGTTGAGCATTCTTTTGGATAAACTTATTGGTTCGTCTGATGTATAATAAGTTTCATGGTCGCTTTCTAGAAGTTTTGAAGAAGGAGTTATTGGAACATGGGTTAATGAGTGCTTTATTCTACGTCTTTTATCCATTATCTGATAATATTTAACTTAGAAATCTAGTGACCATGTCACGGATGTATATTTTCCCATCACTTCCGACGTCGAGTTCTTTTATGACGTCGTTTATGTCTTCTTCGTCTAGTGGTTCACCTTCTCCTCCAAGCAATAGTCGTAGGTCGCTGACATCGATTTTTCCATTAGATTCACGATCATATGGGGCAAGTTTGTATGCTAAATCGTCTGATTTGATTTTGTCTTTTGTTGCTCCTATGTAACAAAGCTTGATGAATTCGGAAAAGTCTACTTTACCGTCTTGGTTTAAGTCAGCTGTTTTCATTATGTTACGAACTTGCAAGCCAGCGAGGTTTAGACGTAAAATACTCAGCCCACAGTGTAATTCATCAGCATCCAAAGCCCCGCTATTATCTTTATCAAGGAAATCGAATATCAGTTTTAGATCTTCGGTTGAATTAGTTTCCATTTGCTTTATATAAAATTAAAATAAAAGATTTAGGTATAAAAACCTTATAATCAATTTTATAATGAGAAGAAAATAGAGAATAAAGCTTAGAGATGAGTCTAGATTAATTGGCTGATGTAGATTTAGGAGCTTCTGTTTCATCTTCATAAATTTCTCCTTTGAGGATTTTATACCTCATAGCCTTTTCTTCTATCTTTGCTAGGCTAGTAGGTTTCTCACGATGGTTGACACCTTTTTTCAAAGATGTATACGTTGTGATAGGCAGATCTCTAAAGTAATTCAATCTCCTTCTAAAGTTTCCTGTGCCGAACTCTAAAACTTTGATTTCTTTAACCATTGGTGAATGAAGCTTAATATGCATTTCCATGTGTACATCCTCCACTGCTCCAAATACATTGATTGAACTATTCAATGTGCCAGCTCTTCTTATACCAATACAAATCCCTTTAAAGACACTAATTTGTTTTCCACTCATGCTTTGATATGTTGTAACTTCGATATAATCACCGGTTTTGATACTAGGGAGTTTTTTTTCTGCTTTTAAGGCATCAAGATATTCGTTTTCTACTTCTGATACTAGAGCTCTGTTTTGGAATTCAGTGTAGCCTGGCATTTTTGGTGGCCATTCATAAGAGGGATCGTCCCATTTAGCTTGCCTTGGCTTTCTAGTCTTAAGAGGAGGGATATAGTTATCAATATAATTAGTCTTATCAAAAGGACTTCTTATAGGGACAAACCTATGTATTATTCCTCGGCGAGCCAAAGATAAGAACATATTTTTATTATTAAGCCCTAATATCATATTATAATCTTATCAAAGGTATTTTTTTTACCTATGCCCAACTTAAAATCCACCCTAAAACTCTTCTCTTTAATATATCCACAATTTACTTATATAAAATCATAACTTATAACACTTATTAGTTACTTTATCTATGATAAACATAATTATCGATATTTTATTTGAAAACTCTTATCAAAAATCCAATTTTACTACATAAACAAAAGGAAAATTTATATGATAAACATACTCATAAAGAATGTTTGACAATATTTTTTAGAGATTAATTTTATTCGTAACTTATGCTAGATCTTGTTTCGAAAAATCTAAAGTGTTTTTCCTAATCAAGCCTGAACTTTGCAAAAATGCTGTCTCAATATCAGCTCTATGAAGAGAAATACTTGTAGATCTAGCATAATATACCATTGAGTCTCCTATATATGTTTTTGTGGTCTCAAGAGCGACATAATTTTGGTCTTCATGAGAATCGAGACTTACATCACTGAACTCTTCTTCAGTCTGAATTAGTCTTAGATCATGTTTTAGGGTATTCGATTTATTACTTTTCGGATTAGTAAATTGCGTTTGGGTTAATTCTGAATATGCATCTTGATATTGAGTTTCTAAACTCTCAAAAGGAGGTGTCACAATTTCATTTAATTCTGTTTTTGATTCACAACAGCCCATAATATTTATTATAATAGAAAGAAGTTGTTAAGATTATTTGTTGGTTTTGATGTGAATTTTTTTTGTATTAAATTAGTGATTTTTTTTCAAGGTCGAAAAACATTTTTTGATCAGACGATTTCTTAAAAAATATTATTTGGGTTAATTGTATTTTTGTTTGCATGAGATATGAATGCTATGAAGGGAATTTTAAGAAATGTATGTTTTGATAATGTAATGAATTTGATATATAAAATATATGAGTTAGAGATTTAGTGATGTTATGGGGCATGCTCTATATTCCACCCTACACGCCCTGTAAGGATACTACC
>MPUH01001665.1:0-10747 GCA_001970955.1 Stentor coeruleus | reverse complement strand
TTGTAAGTATGAGAGTAAGCTTGCCTTACGATCTACTGAGATCCATCCTCCTTCCTTCGATTTGTCACCCTGATTATTTATTTATGCTGGGGTAAGGAAGGATACTTTGCAATTTTTTTAGTTGAAGTTATGCTGGGGTAAGAAAATTTACTTGCATTTATATGAGGTTAAGATTTAAGGATGTATATTAAAAGGAAGAATTTACTAGATTTAATTTTGAAATATTAGATACTTTAAAAAAATATTATAAGTGGGCTATGGAGATAAGATTGCTTTGGAAATTGAAAGATTTTGTGTGTGAAGTTTATTTAGTGTAAATTTTACTTTTGATATTTTGTATAAAGGATTATATTGATATAAGCATATTGATTGTGCAAACGAAAAATGTTTTGGGATAGAATATCATACTTGTGTTTATATTAATTAATAGTATGTTAGTGCAATTAGTTGTAAAATTGTACCTAAACCTCAAATAATATAGTTAGTTATTTTGAATTAAATCTTAATTTCCTTGCTTTATTCTTTTTCTTGTCTTATCTAGAAGTTCTCTAATTGTATATAACTAATTATCAGTATCATATCTAAAGTATTTCTATAGATTTATTTTATATGAATATAATCCTTATTTGAGTCCTAAATAACCTATAAATTAATAGTTATTATTAAAATACCTCTTCCTTCATTATATATATTCTTTATTATCAAATCATACAAATCTCAAAAACATTTATTATCAAATCATACAAATCTCAAAAACAATTTTTATAGCTATTAACTTAACAAGCTCACATTTAAAATATTTTAAAACTCTCCAAACCAACTCAAAACCCAAAAACCAAATTAAAAAACTTCTCATTACAATACATAAAACCAAAAAAAAATCCAATAATTTAAACTTATCCTACAAAATCTCTTCAAAAATCCTGAACCTCATAAAACTCATTAAAATCCAATCTAAACGCTAAGCACTTAAGCAATGGGTTAGGTGACAATGCTAACACTTTACGTAAATTCTTAGCTTCAAAATTAAACACCGACGCTAATTCTTTTATATCATTCATATACTTACCCATATCATTCAAATTATCATCCAAATTATCTTCCTCATATATGCTATGCGTTTTTTCTAATCCAAGTCTCATAACCCCAACTTGTAAATCTTGTGACTTTATACAAATATCCAATAATCCCATAATTTGCCTATAAATTTCTTTTTCATTTATCAAAGTTTTTTCAAGCAAACTTTTCAAATAAACATTATGAATATTTATAACCTGATCCAAATCCTTAGCTTTATTTATAGATAAAGATAGATCTTTCCACCCAGTTTCTACAGCTTCAACCATAAGATAAGACATGAGGTTGTTAGCAAAATGTCTTAGACTGTTTCTAAAAATCATGAGATTTTTAATGATTTTAAAAAACTCTGGATCAAGGCTTAAATGTATGAGAAACCTAATATTTTGGAATTCATTTAATAAAAATTGTGCTCTTTTCACATGCCAAAGAAATTTAAAAATTCTCCTATATGTCTCAACTGAAACTGGGGGAAAAATTGTACTAAGCGGTGAAGTGACGACATAATCTAATATAAAAACATTCCATCCTATATCAAGTGGGTTGGGGTCAAGGAGTTTTATATCAAGTAAATTCAAGAATTCCTGGTCTTCATATTGGAAATTCGAGTTTTTTATAGAGTTTTCTAATACAAGTCTTAGAGTATGTTTATGGATTCTTTTAGCATTATCTTTAAGAATATCAATAAGCCCTTCCATAAGACTATGATGAAAATCCCCTTGTCCTAAAAGCAAATATTTCCTTAAATAAGCAAAATGAACTCGAAGTTTATAATCATTAAAAAGCACAGATAAAAGTTCATGATTAGCCTTACTAGCAATTTCCCCAACCCAAGCTGAGAATTTTTCTATTTGATAAACAGGTGGTCTAATATTTTTA
The DNA here is from genome assembly GCA_001970955.1 of Stentor coeruleus. Classification (NCBI taxonomy): domain Eukaryota; phylum Ciliophora; class Heterotrichea; order Heterotrichida; family Stentoridae; genus Stentor; species Stentor coeruleus. The sequence continues at coordinate 8,791 of MPUH01001665.1, read as the reverse complement.
TACTCAGCCTTCCATTCTTTTTTACAGCAAGTCTTAAGAAAATTTATGCTTTTTCCAGTCAAAAATATCTTCTCCACAAGATCCTTTGAGAAAAAATTCGGTACAAGTTCAGCTTGTAAAGCGAATTTCATGTTCCAAAAATTATGTTCATCAACAAGGTCATCTTTTACTATAAAAAACTCTTGGTAAGGGTCATTAATTTCCCCTTCTTGTATCCACAAAGCAATCATATCAACTAAAGATATCGATACCAAGTCCAAAGCTTTGAAAATCATACTTTTTATACTCCCAGCGCCTAATGTGCAATATGAATAAAGTGCTGAAATAACTTCATTTCCTTTTAAAGTTTCAGTTGCTTCTGCAATTATACTAAGCCATTTCATTTTTTCAAGCGGGTCAACAGTCCAAAGGTAAATTTTCTTTAAATTTATTTCTGGGTCTTGTTTTAATAAAGCTATAAGTCGATAATATTCAGATAGTTCATTTTGAATACATTGGGCTAAAGCTGAGTTTGCTAAAGAGACTTGATTACTTTTGATGAATTTTGTGATTTTTAAATGAAGGATAGCAAGTTCAGAGATTTCTTCAAGCATTCTGACTAGAGGGAGGAAGTTGTAGGAGGTTTCGATTATAAATTTGTCTTCTAAATGTGAGTATTTAAGATATTTACCATCACAGCCTTGGAGGATAAAGAGAAGGTCATTTATAAGTTCTTTTTCAAGTTTGCCAATTGATGCTCGGGGGTTGAATTGTGGTTGGGATGCTTGGGTTTTTAAAGGTTTTGATGGAGGTTTGGAGATTTGAAGTGGGAGAATTGATGGCTGAGAGGATTCTCGGATTTTATATAGAAGGTAGATAAGCTCTTTTCTTGTTTTTAGAGACTTGGATTTTTGTAGTTTGCTGTACATTTCAGTAAAGCGTGATGTCCTTGATGGGTCGATTTTTCTTGTGATTTTTGCAATGAGCTCGTTTTCGTCGATTCTTGGGTAGTTTGCTTTCATTGATAAAAGACGCATGAAGTATGCTTTGTATTTTAGGATGTGATCTGAAGGGAAGGTTTGCTTTAGGAGTCTTTCTAGTTGTATTGGGATTCTTTTACCTGCTTCAAGTTCCATAGTATGATTTAATCTTTTTTTTATGCGGTATAAAGGTATGGAATTTAGGTTTAAAATTTTTGAAAATCGTGTTTGGATTCTTGGGATTTTATTTTATTCTTTGATTATGTTTAAAAAAATATAATTATATTTTATGTTTAAAGTTCTTAAGAGACTGAAAATATATACAAAGACAGGAGATAAAGGAAGTACATCTTTATTTACAGGAGAACGAAGAAGTAAAGATAATGCAGTGTTCCAAAGCTTAGGGAACACAGATGAGCTAAACTCTTTTATCGGCCTTGTACTTTATATATAGGCAGCTATTCAATGTAAAAATCATCAAGACATAAGCAACATGTTAGAATTCATTCAAAGTCGTTTACTTGATGTAGGTAGTAATATCGCAACTCCAAAATCTTCTAATCATGAAAAACTTGCAAGGGTAGGATATAAGCCTGAATATGTTGATAATCTAGAAAAATGGATTGATCAAATGGATAAAGACTTGCCACCTTTAAAGAACTTTATATTACCTTCAGGTGGTGAAGGATCTGCTAGGCTTCATATTGCAAGGTCTGTGTGTAGAAGAGCTGAAAGAAGTATTGTTAAGCAATTTTTAGATGGGGAAATTGATGAAAGCGCTTATAAATTTATTAACAGACTTAGTGACTTTTTGTTTGTTGCAGCGAGGACTGTAGCTCATAGAGAGAATATTCAAGAAACTATTTGGAAAAAAGAATAATTAATACTTGGATTTTAGAAGGAAAATAAAGGCTATGTTTTTTTTTTTACTTTTATGAGTAGTTTTAGTATATGGGAAGAGGAAGTGTTGAATAAGGTTTATTTTATAACATTGAAAAAAAAATGTTTAAAATCATATAATGAGTTATTTATAAACCTAAATCTATATTTATCCATTTTTATATATAGTAATTCATATGCACTTTAAGCTATCTTATAGTAAAAGTAAACTATTCAATGTTTTAATATAACTATTACGATATTAAACCTTTTTTCATTGCACTTCCAATAGTCAATCTTACAAGAATAATAGTTATCTGATAAGGGGGAAATCTTAAAAGAAACGAAAGGAGTTTGTGTTTCCAATATCCATGATTAACTCCTCTACGCAATCCTCCAAGTACTGCTCTAGCAAATGTATCAGGGTCTGTACTTAAAGGCAAATTTTGAGTGTTATTTTGTTTAACCATTGGTGTTATAACAAGTCCAGGTTTCACAACTGCAAACTCAATTTTACCCAAATACTCAATTTAAAATCTCAAAAATACTCATACCTAAGACCTTCACTAATAAAAGCATTATACCTCTTAGTAGCTGAGTAAACCGCATTTCCAGGAAAAATCGATTCCTCCATCGTCGAGCTCATATTAATAACTAAACTTTTCTGCTTAGTCTCTTCATACCTCTTAAGAAACCCCCCAATAAGTTTATGTGTAATCATAGTACTAGGATAAATATTAACCCCAATCATACTTTCAATATTCACAAAAGTTTCATTACTTAAAAGTTTTACTGTAGCAGTTCCAACATTGTTTACCAATATTGATATATTAAAGTTACTAATAGTTTCAAAAAATTCTTCATAAAATTTTATTGGGTTTCTGTGACTGTATGAGAAATCTGCAGCAATAAGTTCTATTGTACTTTGCGGATAAAGATCTAAGAACTCATTTTTAACCTTTTGGAGCTTTTCTGAACTTCTTGAGACTAAAATAACTTTAAATCCTCTTCTTAGGAACTCTTTTGCTAAAGATTTACCGATACCATCAGTAGCACCAGTAATAAGCACATAACCATATAGGAATTGTTTTAGGTTTATACAACTGAATAAGGTCCAATATAATAAAGGAAGGATATAATATGAGAGTTTTATACCACCTATTATAGCGAGAATATGCCAGAGAATGTTGTACCACTCCATTAATTGTAATGAAAAAAATGAAAGAGATTGTTATTTTTGGATTTAAAGGATATGGGATAGGAAATAAAGAAATTTGAAATTAAATATGATTATATTGAATTTTTTATTTTGGATGTTTAGGAGTTAAGAGACTTTTTTGCAGAGTGATTGTGTAATTATAGTTGAAGACGAAATTGTTGGGATTGTAATTTTGGTTTTGGGGTATTTATTATGAAATATAGGAAAGATTAAAATTTAAACAGAAATAAGGATGAATTTTGTTGGATATTTAGAATGCTAAAGAAGATTGCATGAATAGCTTATATTGTAATAACATTAAAATTTTATTAGTTGATTATTTAAGGCTGGGAAAGCGCCATATTATTTTTTAACGATGATTTTAACGAAGTTCAGTTTTTATTTCCTTGCTTTAGCATTAGGGAATCAAATGAAAATTCAAACTTATGACAACTGCAAGATTAGCATATGCGAAGCTGAAAAGGTAGAAATAGACTCTGATGGAAATTTCTGGCCTAAATACTGTTATCAATGCCCTAATGGTGAAGAAGAAGTAATTTTTCTTAGAGAATATACACCAAATGGATGGGGTTATGTAACAACAAAAGACTCTTTATATCAAGGTAGATTGATTCTTAATGTTCTTCCATGTGATGATGAAGAAGTTGATTCAATGGGGAATCGTTGGGAAACTTGGTGTTTTGATACTGGGGATGTTGTTAGTTTTGAAAAACTAGGAAAAAACAACTGGGAATATAAAAAAGATTATGATGGAGGATATGGAAGATTACAGTTTAGAAGAATCCTTGACAACAGTTTGTTGAAAATATATAAAAAACCTTTAGAAGTTAAAGAAGATATTCAAGATTCTAATGAAAGCAATCAGGAAAATATTGAAAATCAAAGTATTACAAACAATCTAAACACTACTGATACTGCAGATGAAACAAAAAATTCTCCTGACGAAGAAACAAAAGCTGAAACTGAAGATACTAAAAGTGAAAGCATAAACAAATATAAACAAAACACAATAAAAAATGAGAATCTTAAGTTGGAAACCCCTGAAAACCAAGAAGAATTCAATATAAAAGATGAGTTTTCCGTAGAAATTGTTAAAAGTTTTACAGACAATTCCGATCTAAGTATAAAACACGATGATCTTATCGAAACATCAAATGATTTCTGTGAACCCGAAAACTCAAAAATCGACGCAAATTTATCACAAAAGCAATTATCCCCTATAACAGAAATCAAAACTAACTCTAAAGAACCTGATAAAAAAAATAATTCCCAACAATCAATTGTCAATAAAAATCCTATCCATACCCAATCATCATCAAAAAATGGGCAAATTCTTCCTGAACCTTTTTTGGTTTCTGACTCTTCAACTTTATTAAACACTTTAGAAAACTCTAAAGAAAAAACTCTTAAAAGTGTTAATAAACAAGAAGAATTATCTACAAAAGACAATCAAGAAACAAATCAAAAATCAGAAATGAATAAAAATAATCATAAGGATATAGAAAAAAATGTTGAAGAAAATTCTCAAAGTGTTTTACAAGAAGAAATAATCATTCCTTATATAGAAAAAGTACCAAAAGATAGATTAGAATTTGATGATTCTCTTGATAAAAAGGATTTACAAGATAAGATTACTGAAAAAAAAAATGAAGTTCAGAAAATACTTGAAAACTGGTTGGCAAGTGAAGAAAAAAATAATGATTTAATAGAAAATAATGATACGACATTGAAGGATGATAATAATTCCTCAGAGTCTTTTGAAGGAAAAGAGTCTGAAGATGATAATAAACTAAAACCTTGTAGTGAAATAGAGGGAGATAAATCTGGAAGGTATTATTATGTTGATTATGATGAAAAAGGGAAAAGAATTGATTATGTGAAAGATGCAAATGGGAATTATATTTTTGATACAAATAAACAACAAAGAGTACCTGGAGGATTTTTAAGTCTTGAACCTGTTGTTAAAGATAATAATACTCCTTGTTCTGTGTATGATTTTAGAGGTAAACTTATTGAATTTGAGCCTGATATGTATATAAAAAACTTATTTTGGCAAATTGTTTATGAAAATGGTATCAGAGTTAAATTTATGAAGGCTAGACTTTCTTCTGAGAAACTTGGTGGAAATTATCTGATTGATCCAAATACCGGGTATAGATACAGAAGTTTTATTTAATTAAATTGAATAACTGTTTTACTTTTATTAATTTTTATAAGGAAGAGCATTTTAAGTTGATACATTTTTTAAAGGTAATTTTATCAAATTATATTAAATAAGATGCATATGCATTGTTTACATTTAGATAAACACATAATATTATGTATAAAAATAGTATGCAATAAATACATTTCATTATGAATTAATTTAAATAAACTACATGATATTTCAAATAAAAGTGTCAAAAACCTCATTGTCAAATTACATTATTTTATAACAATAATCAAAATTAAATAAAACATTTAAAACCTCTAATAATTGTATCTTCCTTAACTTCTTACATCTTTAAAACCTAAACTCTTCTTAATAAATTCAAAAAAAAACTATCACTAGGAAAATCAAAACTACAAATTTAATCATCCAAATTTATGCATGCTGAAACTTATTTAAATCATCATTCCTAATTAACAAGGGCTGGACAATAGTCAAGCGATAATTCCTAGCTAATAATCATCATTCCTAAAAAATATTCACAAATTTATTCTTGAAAAAAAACTTATCTTAAATATTAATTCTTCAAACTTAAATCACAACAAATATAAAAGCCTATTTTAAATTTTCTCTAAATCATCCAAAAAATCCTTAAATATTATATCAATCTAAGACAGTTTAACTTTCACTATCTACTAACCTAAATCCTACCATCAACTTTTGCCATATGAATAGCAAGATCAATCATTCTATTTGAGTATCCCCATTCATTATCATGCCATGCAACAAGTTTCATAAAAGTTTTGTTTAAAGCAATTCCAGCTTTAACATCAAAAATACTCGACCTAGAATCATGAATAAAGTCAGTAGAAACAACTTCTTCATCAGTCCAGCCCAAGATTCCATTTAATGGTCCATCAGCAGCTTCCTTAACAGCGGCAACAACTTCATCATATGTTGCTTCTTTTTCAAGTTTAACAGTAAGATCAACAACCGAGACATCAGGATTAGGTGATCTAAAAGCTATACCTGTGAGTTTATTATAAAGTTCAGGTATAACTCTACTTACAGCTCTAGCAGCTCCAGTGCATGATGGAATAATATTAATAGTACCAGCACGTCCAGCTCTCCAATTTATCCCACCTTTATTAGTTCCATCAACAGTAAATTGAGTAGCAGTAATAGCATGAATAGTTGTCATAAGTCCTTCAACAATACCAAATTTATCATTTATAACTTTAACAAGAGGGGCAAGACAATTAGTAGTACATGAAGCATTAGATACAATATTGATATCAGAGGTATATTTTTCTTGATTAACACCCATAACAAACATTGGAATGTCTTCTCTAGATGGAGATGAAAGTAAAACTTTCCTTGCCCCTGCATTTATGTGAAGTTCGCATTTCTTCCTATCGATGAAAACTCCAGTGCATTCCAGAATATAATCAATACATAAAAAATCCCATGGAAGGTTAGTTGGGTCTTTTTCACATACAACTATTATAGCTTTATTACCAATTATAAGCTTACCTTCATGAGTTCCTACAGTTTGAGGATATTTTCCGTGGACTGAGTCGTATTTAAACTGGTAGGCCATGTACTCAACATCCATGAATGGGTCGTTTATGGCAACAACTTCAACATAAGGGTTTTCTATAGCTGCTCTACAAACAAGTCTCCCAATCCTTCCAAATCCGTTTATACCTAATTTTACCTTAGCTCCTTCCATTTATATCCATAATATTAATATATTCATAATATCATGAAAAAAATTAAAATTTCAGGGCCTTCTTTTTGGATCTCACCCCAAGATAACATATTCGAAACCCCAATGATTAAACTAATCTCCAAACTTAACCATAGAAGATGCAACTCAGGGAAAATCAGTCCATATAAAGACCAATCAAATCTTACAAGGCTTCAATCAGCATTAAGAATTTCTACAAGGCAGCAAAGCCCAAAGCCCTTGAAATACCAAAAAAATGCATCTTCTAAGTCGATTTCTTGCAAAAAAATAACAAACAAACCTTTGAATAAGAAGAAGGTTAAACGAAAGAAAAAGAGTATAAATCAACAAAAACTAAACGAATTAAAAGGCTCACAAACATTCAAAGCTCCAAAAGTATTCCAGAATCAAATTTTTCGTGATGTGTATGATGACGAAGGAAATCATGATAGGATTATGGATACAATTGAAATCTCAGAAAGTCTCCCTGAGATTGTGAATGAGGAAGATTTACATTCAACAAGTCAACTCATTATCCCAAAGGATATTGATTTACAGCTTAAAGAATATGATAGTATTGAGTATAAGTTTCGTCCAAAACAACCAGAAAACAGTTTTTTACAGAAAACTGAAGATGATACCAAGATAGATCAAAGCGATTTGTTAAAAAAACTGCAAAGATTAATTATTGATCAAAATGAGTTTTAAAAGTTTTAATTCTAGATAATATCGCATGGCTTGTATAGGTGGATCAAAGTTTTTTGGAATTTTTGATAGGAAAGGTTGGGTTGAGTTTTAAAAAGTTGAGGGTTTTATCGAGGTTGGTAGATGATGTTGTTTTATGATTTTTTGTGTTTGTTGTTGGAAATTTTGAGAAGTTTTTTATTGATTTTCTGTATGTTAAGGAAGGGTAGAATGGTTTATTGACTGAGTTTTTGTTTTGGATTTTATAATTTTTGTATTGAAGTTTTTTGAAAATTGGCTTTGGAAAATCTAAGGTGTTGGGAGGGTTGAGAAAAATATTAGGTTTTTTAGTAAAGTTAGATATTTGAGATGGTAGGAGTTAAAATTTAGGATAGGATGAAAAGTTGCTTTTTTTCTTGGATTATATAGATTTACTTAATATTTAATAAATATACTTAGGCATACAAACTAATCATTTTATACAATTTTTTATTATAATCTTAAGGATCTTGTAAAATATTATTAGTATATGAATAACAGTAAAATTTAAAACGGTAAAGGGAGAATTGAATATGTATATTTTAGGAATCATGCACTATAAGATATCTTAAAATAATTCTTAAGCGAAAAGTACTAAGCATCATTAATTTGCTTAGACCTTAATATTTCAAGCATAAACAAAAAAATAGTTACTTTTTATCTTGTTATTAAGATAAATAATTAATAATCCTAAAGTAATACTTTAATCTTTAAATAAAGTTATTATAGCCTTTATTAAAAAAAATAATTATAAAATATGTAAATATCATACATCAAAACTAAGCATTCTTATATTCTTCACTCATGATTTTTCCTATATTCTTATAACTCAAATCTGTTTGTATATGAATTCTTATCATCAGATCTACATATAATTTTTTTTTCTGTTTCAAGAGACTAACTACAAACTCTAGGGACAATACAAATTCTCATGTCCAAAACAGCTTAAAATATGTGCCTATTACAACTTAAACCATTATGAAAACTTTGATATTAATACAAGAACACTTAAAATCATCTATCTGTGATTTCTAGGAAAAAATATTTATCATCATTATAACAAGGAAATTCATTTTGTTGACTTAAAGCGATATTTTTATGATAATTAGGGTGTTAGGGTGTTAGGGTGTTTA
>MPUH01001664.1:0-10752 GCA_001970955.1 Stentor coeruleus | reverse complement strand
CTTAATATTTAAATGTAAGGTTTTTCTGACATGCTTCCATTTTTCAAAAATTTATTATGGCTTCTTAAAGTCAGGTGCAAATAGGGCTTTATAATATAAATATGCCAGATAATATTTATGTAATACTTGAATTTTGTAGGTAAAGCGGTTTATGCTTATATATAGGTTTTATACTAACATAGGGAATTAATTAATACTTAAAGATTTTTTTTATAATCTTGCAAGAATAAAGCTGTTTAGATGTGATAATCATTATATTTTTTTAAACAGTCAAGCTGCTCAACATTTTATAGAAGAATTTACTATGCATTTGATTTTTTTAACTTTTTGTTTTGCTAAAGGAGATTTAGTTATTGCAAAATGGGGAATAATGCTTATGAAGTGTTAGAAAGAGAAAATATCTCTAATAATTTTTTCTAGAATTGCAAAATAATTGATATATTGGGAATATGAGAATTGGATATAAATATTGATTTGCCAGGCTAAATTATAGAAATTATTGTAAATAATCGAACATTTTTTTTAGGAATCCTAGTGATTTTTGTTTATAAATCTAAAGGTTGATTTTCTTATCTTCAGCGTTTGAGAATTTTTGCATAGATTTACTTAACAAAATTTATGATATTTAAGCTAAGCGAGATAAACTACTTATTTATGAATTGTAAATTTCAATATTTAAAATCTTAGAAAATTTGATAATCTACCTGTGAATCCCTGCTATAAAATTAAAACGCTAATAAATTTTAGCATTATAAATTAATAAGAAACCTCAGTCATTTTATTATTATGGTAAAATTTTATATAAGTAATAAACCACTAGTTGATTAATTAAGTCCTTTATTTTATCAGCAAGAATATACAACGACTGATAAATTCGCTTTAAAATAGCTTATGATATGCTGCAAGAATAGTTATATTAGTATATCTTATTATTTAGTTTTAAAAATAGATAAATATTATATGAATATATCATTTATCATTTCTGCATATCCAAAAAGTAGACGCTATAAATTATATCATGATTCTTAGTATAAAAATTCCTATACAATAAAAACACTAAAATTGTGTATATACAATTAGATCAATTGATGAATCTTTATAAAGTATAGTCAGACTATTAGTTGAAAACAAATNTACAATTAGATCAATTGATGAATCTTTATAAAGTATAGTCAGACTATTAGTTGAAAACAAATTTTTCATAATAAAACTTAATATTAAAGATAAAAACTATTTATAGATAATATTATTATTAATAGAATATTTAAAACTTCTTAAGATATAAGAGGTATATTTCAAGAATATTATTATCAATAGAATACTTAAAACTTCTTAAATTACAAGAGATATATTTCAAGAATATTATTATAAGAATAAATAATTAGCTTATAAATGATTGATGAACATATTTTTACAACTGAAGTTATTATACCTGATGCTTTTGAGTCAATGTTAGATGTCTCAATACAGCACAAAAAGCTGCAGGAAGTTATGAAATTTGTTATGAATATTCTTCAGAGGCATGAGGATGGTTTAAAAACCTTTTTTACTCAATTTAAATCAGTACCTTCAGAGATGGAACATATGAAATCAGCCAAGGCCGAATTAGGGAAAGAAGTAGATGAAGTTAAAGAAACTGTTTCGAGTCATGATGAAATGATTTCTGAACTTAAAGAAAAAGTTAATATAAAGTCTGATATTGGAGAAACTTTAAAATATTTACTGCAAATGATAACAGTGCACGATTCTTCTCTGCAACTAAATTCAAAGCTAATTGAAGAACTAAAATCAGACAAAGAAGATTTTAAAAGTAAAACAGCAGCATTAGAAGCTATTTCCAAGGATCTAAATGGGAAAATTGATCTAATAAATGCAGCTTTAATAAAAATTCAAAAACATGAAGCTGAGTCAAAACAAAAAATCATAAATATAAACTCTCGAGCAGTTGAAAACACTGAAAGTGATACAAAGAAAACTCAATATCTCTTATCAGAGAAGTTTATACCAAAAATTGAAAGAAATGATCAGAAAAAAAATCTTGAAATTAAGCTGATTAATCAAACAGAATCTCCATCAGAAACTAAAAAGTCAGAAAAACCTTTAACAGATCTTTTATCTGAAGACCGAAAACTTAAAAATGAAGAAAAAAAGACCAAACCAACTATAAAGTCTAACTTTTTTGAAGGGATTTTCCCATTTCCTAACAAGTCCTTTACAGAAACAGAAAAATTCTTTCAAACTCCAACAGAGTCTTCTATTAAATCGCCAACTGTGCCAAATCAGTTTAAAAGCTTTGAATCCCGCCTGGACATTATAGAGAAAATTTTAGGTAGCTCAGAGACTTCAAATTTTCATAGAAGAATTGAGTACTTTGAAAAAACAATACAATATTTTGAAGGCATTATAGAAAAAATACAACCTGAAGTTAGGTTAAATCAGATGAATATTAAAAAAATACATAAAAAAACTCAGGATTTAGAGAAAGAAGTTATAAAAAAGCTCAATGCTGAGCACTTTGACTCTATTAAAGGATTAGTTTTTGCTATGGCTAGTGGTGCGACAAAAAAGGAACTTCCTGCTGTGCAAAATGTATCAACAATAGAAATGAATTATGTAGATAATTTCAGCAAAAGGATTGAAAAATTAGAAGGCTTATATATAGAAAATAAGATTTCAGGGATAAACTTTGAGGAAATCAACTTTAAAATGAAAAAAATCGAGCAAAAGATGGATTTTAAGATAGATACAATAGAACTAGAGAAAATAAAACAATCAATAAAAACTATGAGTGAACAACAGAGAAATGCTAGTTTAGAATCAGATAAAGATAAAAAAAATTACTTTTCTGCACTTAAACCATCAGATTCTAGTCTTATAGCTTCTATGAATCGTCGATTTCTTACATTTGAAGATACTGTTAAATCTTTGCATCTACCTTATGGGATAACTTTGAATACTATGTGGGATGAAATACAAAAGCTTTGGGATAATTTCAAATATACACTTGCATCTTTAGAAGCTTTTACAGCACAACTAGATTCCAAGCTCATAGAAGCAACTGAAAGGCAATCGCAAATAATAATTGAAAGGCTTTTTAAAGCTCATGAGTCTGATGTTAGAAATCAAATAAAAACTTTTGCTGAAAATTCTGATAAGAAATACGCAGATAAATTTGAAATGCTGAGAGGGTTTAAATATGTTGAAAGTATGTTTAATAGAATTGAGGCAGTTCTTAACAAAGTTGAAGGAGAAGATGCTATGCTAGCTCGAAAGCCTTTAGGTGGTTGGTCCTGTGGAAGCTGCGAAAAAAATTTGGACAAGCTGAATGCCAAAGCAGCACTTCATACTCCATGGAACAGACTTCCAGTAAGAGATCCTAAAGAAAGAATAAGTAAAGCAGGTGCAGCTTTTTCAAAGATGTTATGCACTATACCCTTAGAACCTCTAAAAAAGAAGTCTTTAGGCGAAGAAGATTATTCTCTTCCACCTGTGATTAAAACAGAAAGATCTATCACACCACAGCCTAAATTTTAAAGAAGATAAGCAAAATTAAAATATACTTATACGATTATTAACTTTTCAAATAGGCAATTAAATAAATTTATAGGCTTTAAGTGAATGTTAAGATTAATATAAATTGAATGAGTTTATAAATAAAGACAGAGAAGAATAATAATAGTTAGATATTATTTTTACTATTTCAGTTTTTAATAATAGAACTATTTCTAGGGAAATGGATTAGTTGATTGAAAATCCTAGTATTCTATATTGTCTTCAGAATTTCTGCATAAACTTAGTAGCTTCAGATATATATTTTTGTAAATTTATATTGCATTAGTAGGTTGGTTAATCTTTATCTAAAAAGTTGCAGCAGTTCAAATTGCCTATACTATAATAATTTTCAGGCTGAACCCATAATTTATTTTAAATAAGCAGTAGATAATAAATATGAATTCTATCTCATGTGGCCTATCATCTCACAGACCAAGTAAGAAAATATGTCCTAGACTTAACTCTGTCAAAGTTTTAGATGATAAGCCTTCATATAGAATTAGAGGAATATTCTCAAGCAACTTTTCAGCTATATTTAGTTTCATAAAATCTGACATGATAATTGGAAACACTAGCAATAGCACTATCCAATGACAAAACATTTGACCCAATCTTTCAAACAACTTCTTGCCCTGATAACTAATCAGGTAAAAAATCATACTTTCTACTCCATCAGCTTACAGTGTTTATTCAAGCAAACGTAAGATTGCTCTTCCATTAGAACTAGGTAAAGGTCACTACAGTACAAATACATATTTCAGTATGATTTTCAATGAATTCAGTAATTCTTATTTATTTAATGGTAAAAAGAAGGGTATAATTTTTATGAAAGGTGAAGTCCCAAACCTCCTAAGCTATTCATATGCCCTATCTTATAAAAATCAAGGGGTAACACCAAAAATAGGCTATTCACCAAGGTAGCTAAGAAATTGATATTATAACTAAAATTTTATATAAATGGAAAATTTTTCAGAGGAAGTTTTAAAAAGGGTAGTCACTATATAGAGCTTACATGATACAATCGATTGCTTGTGTGGGTATCCTGCAGACTTTATCAGCGGCTATAATAATGAAGGTATTAGATTATTCAAGTTTATGAAGAAAGTACTTAAAGACCTTATGAGCATTTCTCCTGAAGTTGATTCTGTAAGAAATATTAAGATAAGCCAAAGACTTGTTGAGGAATATAATTGTAGTTCTGAGTTTTCACAGTCTATTGCTGAAAACTTTCTAATTAGAAGAAAGGATGTACAGAATTATATGAGTTCATGCTTGCTTAGTGAAAATAAACTCGATAGCTTTAATTGGAGTGTTAGTGTTGTTTTAAGCAGCTCAAGCAAAGCAGAAGTTAAAGAACCATTATTGCATTTGGAGATTAATACTGTGAATGATTATTCTCTACAGAAAGTTATCCTGGAGTTTAATTACAAAGAACTCTGTAGGTTTATTGAGCAGATTAATGAAGTGAAAGATAAGTGTTTAGGTTATTAATCGAGATTATTAGGATAAGCATTTAAATATAGAGAATTTTGAAGTTTATTATTAGATAAGGTCATTAATTGTTTAAGGGTTGAATGCTTTAAATAGATATGATCTTATTAAGAGTTATTAGGCTTGGATGTTCTTTATAAAAGCTTGTTCTAATATATAAAAATTTATCTAGTAAAGCTATGTTATTTTAGGAATATATTTAATTTTTTTAAATCAGACTATGATTGACAGTGTATAATTTGTGAAGATAATATCATATAGCTTACTTTAGTCTTAAATTATATTAACCAAAGACCTTCTAAAATTATAAAAATGAATATAACTGTTTTTTAGAGGCAGTGATAATATCTTATTAGAAAGATTCAGATAGTCAAAGTTTAGCAAATTTAATTTCTCATATAAGTATTTTAAAAATTATACTTGACATTTAATTATAAACTTTACCTTTAATAAAGTAATTTAAAAATATGATATCCTAAGATTATTATATTAGGCATTTAATATAGGTAGAGAAAGAGCTTTACCCCAGAAATACTTCGAATCCAAATAACTTCATCATCTCTTTCAAACTCACTCATAACAAGCAGCCATTTTTTGGGTGGAGGCTCTTTCAATCCTTTGGTCATTAGTCTTAGAGACTTCCTAGCATTATTTAGCTAGGCATGGCTATCCTATCTTAGCCTATTGAATTATATCTTACCATAATAAAAAATGCATATTTTCAACACCAACCAAAATCCTTCAACAAGTCAGAAGTTAAGTAGAAATATTCTAAAAATATTGTGGAAACTAAAATTTGGTTTGGGAAACACTAGGCTCAGATGATCCAAAGCTGGAGCTTCACCCTTTATTAATTCCCATAGGCTAACACCACAATACTATCAAATCTTAAGCTAACTGATAACTTTTTGCATAAATTAAACAATATAAAGCACACTCTCTGTCTATAAAAAATCTGGCATTTTTGCCTATCATAGCTTTTAAGCACTTATTAAAATATCTTGAACGAACAATTACATAATCAAACAAAATTAATACATTTTTTAGAATTTATTGAGCAAGTCAAACTATCTTGTGAATTTCAGACCCTTCTAGAAATTTTACATTAAATCAAACCTATTTAAGATTTTTATTTTTTTAGTTAATTATCAATTATGAGTTATTAAATATTATTGCACTCAATATAGTTTAAATCGTATGCTTTTCTGAAAAAAATATTTAGTCATGAGAAATTACATTTTGATTGCTCTGTGCTTGGTCTTTATCAATACAAAGTCCGAGTATCGGTTCAAAATTTTTAATGAGGTTTATTGTTTCTTCCATACAAACTTTTCTTTTCCCTTTGATATTTTGCATTTTTATTCGAATTCGGTTTTTTCTGTATTTAATTTCTTCTCTTTCAACTTCAACTTCATTTATCAATTTTTGCAATTCTAAATTTTCATGATTCCTTTCCTCTTCTGTAATGAAAGCCCAAAACATTTTTGCTTTATGTTCATCGTGCCCAATTTCAGTATATTTGATTCCTTTCCGTCCTTTAAAATTTTCTGTTTTTACGGTGCAAGCACAAAACTCAGTCTGTGCAAAAAAACCAGATTTATAAAATATCCCTATATACATAGGACAAATTTCAGGTATTTCGAAAGTGTGGCTTAGTTTCCAGCTGATTTTTTTGTTTTCTTGGTAGGGCTTTGCAGAATTCCATGACAAATCTCCTAATTTCACTACAATTTGAGGGTTGATTTTAGGAAAGTTTGATGGTAAGATAATTTTGATTATGCGGATAGTGAGTAAAAGTCCTCGTGGAGACTCTTTTGATAGTGGCAGCGACATTTTTATTTGTATTAAATTATGCTTTTGATACGGCCTCAGAAGTTATCACAGCAGAGACCACTAATTTTATAAAATAGCATATGTCTTTTAACTTTATGAATATAAACCCTGAGTATATATTCAAAATTTCACAATTAAATATAATCGGTTTTTAACTCCTTCTAATAGAGCTTTCATGTGAAAAACTATACTGAAACTAGAGGACTTTCAGATAAGGCTGGAATTTTTACTTAAATTTCAAGTTTTTCATATCATGAAATTCCCGTATCACATTAAAAAATATTAGCAAAATTATATTTAAATGTCTTTAGCAATAGAAGTTTGTTTTGTTGTAGAAAATCAAGATTTCAAAGTACGTGGAGATAAGCTTGCCAAGACTAGCACATATTATGTAGAACTCCTAGAAACCTCAAAAGAATTTTCTGAAATAAGACTCTTGCTTCCTGATTGGATCTCAGTTAAACCTTTTCAAATCTATCTTTCCTATATAGAAAACTCAAGAATACCTAAACTTGACCTTATTATGGCTCAAAAGCTCTTGTGGCTTGCTGATTTTTTTAAAGACACAGGACTTCAAGAAAACCTCATTTCTCAACAAATTGTTCCATATTTGAATAAAGAAACTGTACTTCTTTTTGTTCAAGATGCTTGTACCAAGATATGTAGTTCAGATGACACACTTAAATGTTGGGAAGAACTTTATAGCCAAGCATGTGAATTCTCCGCAAAAAATCTTCGATATCTTTATGAGAAATTTGCAAATGTCATGAATAAATTAGATGTACAAGCATTGAAAATGATATTCAGAATAGCTTTGACTACAAGAGATAGTGAATTTGCTTTAGATAAGCTGAAAGAATATAAGCAGGCTGAAAGTTATATAGACTTACTTCGTATCCTTGAGAAAGAAAGTTTAGAAGCTTTCAATCAGGATATAAGCAAGATGCTAGTACTAGAATGGAATATTGATGACTTTGAATTCAGCAATTTTTATAAGGAAACTGAAGTTTTTAAAATAGCTTCAACCGATTGGGTTCTTTGTTTATGGTGTTTCGAACATGAAAAAAGGCTTGAAATTTCTATAAAGCAATCAGAAATATCTAAAGCAACAAAGTATAATATATCAGTAGTCACATCTATAGTTCAAGTTCAAGATGAAATACTTGAAACTTTGACCCCTCAGGTTTTTCCTATACCAGATTACACTCAGAGCCAGTGTATTATAAGAGAAATCACTTCTTTTAACCCAGAACATGTTAAAAATTTTACTATAAAGTTCTATGCTCATTCTGAATATATTGTTTCAAACTTGCTACAGAAAATATCTTCAAAGCCTGAAGTACTATTAAACAGTAATATCGAAGAATTCCCATTTTCACATATAAGTGTCCTTCTAAATCTTAAGTATCTGAATGTAAATTGTGAAGATACAGCTTTAGAAATATTAGCTAATTGGCTTCAAACAACTAGCTATACTTTAAATGAACATGAACTTAGAAATCTTAGCAACTCAATTCGCTGGGAATTCACAACAATAAAAGGTTTGATAACTATTGTCTGCAACTACCCTAAGCTGAAATCTTATCAGATTTTCCAAAATCTCATCAAAAAAGAACTAGAAAATAAAGGGAAAAAACTCAGCAGTAACTTCTAAGTAGAAGATAATCCTGAAGCAAGAAAAACTTATAAAAAATATACAGTCCGTGAGAGTTTCCAAACCCAAAAAGAGTATCTCAATATGATTTTCGACTCAATTTTGACCTACAACGCAGTGGAAAAAGTAAAATCAACATAGGAAACTAATAAAGTTCGAGAATTAAAAGACCAACTTGATTATGCCCAAAAAGAAATCGCCATGCTAAAAAGTTTGAGAAAAGAAGTTTTATCTCCTATTCCACAAATTAAAGTTGAAGAGGATATAAGCTTAAACTTTACACCAGTAGCAATGCAAAACCATATAACAGGAAATGGTAATCATGCGAAATCTCGAAAATCTTCAATAGACACTGCAGCAAATAAAAGTATAGATCTTTCAATGCGATTGAAAAATCGTAAGGCTGGAGCAGCTATTAACGACCTTGTTTCTAAATTACGGAACGGGCGAAGGCATCACAGTGAGTTGTCTGGCTCAAAATAAACCATTTTTATCTAATAATTTCATGTCAATCATTTCTATCGCTCCACAATTTTTTCATAATAAAATGTTAAAAGCTCTTCTGAGATCCATGTCTTATTCTAGTTCATTGTCTTTTACTCACCCTCATGCTTTGTCTATCCCCACATTCCAAGTGATCAATGAAGATGGTCTTCCTAACTCATCATCATCTCAATATTTATCAAGCGTAAACAAAGATTTGCTGATTCGTATGTACAAGACTATGATTGAAGTCCAGGAATTTGATACTTTGTATTATGACCTTCAAAGACAAGGGTTGATATCTTTTTACATGCAAAACTCTGGAGAAGAAGGTTTACAAGTGGCTACAGCTGCAGCTCTGGATCTTAACGATTGGATATTCCCTCAATATCGTGAATTAGGGGTATTTTTCTGGAGGGGATTTGATATACAGCAAGCCAGCCACCAGCTATTCTCAAATGCTAAGGACCTTGGTCAGGGAAAGCAAATGCCTGTGCATTACGGAAGTAAAGATTTGAATATAATGACTGTACGTTCACCTTTAGCTACACAGATCCCCCAAGCAGCAGGACTTGGTTATGGACTTAGATTGAAAAATCAGAGCAGCATTGCAGTATGCTATTTTGGTGATGGAGCAGCAAGTGAAGGAGATACTCATGCAGCAATGAATATAGCGTCAACTACGAAATCTCAAACATTGTTTGTCTGTAGGAACAATAAATACGCCATTTCTACTAATATGAAGGATCAATATGGGTCAGATGGAATAGCTGTACGTGGTGTAGCCTATGGGATTCACTCAATACGTGTAGACGGCAATGATGTTATTGCTACTTATATAGCTACTCAAGAAGCTAAAAAACTTATTCTTGCAGGACCACAACCAGTACTTATGGAATGTATGACTTATAGACGAGGTCATCATTCAACTTCAGATGATGCTAGCAGATATAGAAATAAAGAGGAGTTGGAACATTATCAGAAAAATAACAATCCAATTATTCGCTTAGAAAAATTCCTCAAGCATATGGGCTGGTTAGATTTCGACCCAGTAGAAATTCAGAAAGAAACTAGAGACAGGATTATTAAAGCTAAAGATGTAGCCAAAAATGAAAAACTACCTAAGTGGGAAGTTATGTTTGATGGAGTTTATAATGAATTAACTCCTGAACTTAAAAAGCAAAAGGGTGAATTGAAGAAGTTTCTTGAGATATATGGAGATAAATACGAAATTAACAAGCATAGTTAAGAATTCATTTATCGTCAGGATAATAACTAGAGTATATATTTTTACGGCTAATTTTCCTTTGCTTAAAAATTATTTAGGAAAAATACTTATAGATAATTTTAATTGAATTTTGTACTTATTTATTAAATTGTGGTGTATCTGTTATGCTGATTTTTAATCTTTGCTATTTATATTTAGATACTTGTGATTGTTTATCCTTTTTGTTTTATGGTTTAAAAAACTAATATTTCGCTTTAGATACGCAAAATGCGGTAAATAAAATAATTTCTTAAGTTACATGATAAAATAACTAAATTTAGTGCAAACTCATTTGTAAAAAAAGAAATAATATCTGGAAATCCTAGATTTATAAATCTGAAAATTTTTACCTTAAGAAATAGCTAAAATTATATATAGAGAAGCACTAGAAGAAAAAAATAAAATAACTGGCAATTTAATTTAAAACTTTGTCATGGCAATAATGCCAGGGATGTGTTCAGGCGTGTAGTTA
>MPUH01001663.1:0-10765 GCA_001970955.1 Stentor coeruleus | reverse complement strand
GGTTGTTAAGGTTAAGGAAGCTTTTGAGGAACTTTTACAGAAGATTTATAATGTTAAAGCACAAAGCGGAGTTGGGATGGGGAAAGAGACTGGGATTAATAGATTGGCAGCTAATCTTAATGCAGAAAAACGCTCAGGAGGGATTTGTTGTTAGTAAATTTATTAAATTATATATGGAAGGTATGATGGAAGTGGTTTTGATAGGATTGAAGTTTGGTTTTTTAGTTTAAAATATAGTTAAAGAGTTTGTTAGGTATAAAGATATGGTAAAAAGCTGTTGAAAATATTGTTTGATTATGATGAGATATATTAAATAAGTTTTTTTTATGGTAATGGTCATTTTTAGAAATATAAAATAACATTGTGAAAATCATTAAGTAATTAAAAGTCTGAAAATTGTATAAAATATATGAGCTTCCTATAATAAAACACCATAAATTATCCTTAATAGTCATTATTTACTTAACTATAATCAAAATCCCTTTCTCCAATCCCAGAAATAATAATACTTCAACCTCTAACAAAGCTCTTTAATTTTTCATTCCCTCTATATTCCTTCACTACAAATTTTAATCTCAGATTCAATTTGCCTGTTAATAAATTGCAAGAGGACAACAAACTAAGCCAGTAAGCCAACCCAAAGCAATACAAAATTCTAGGGCAAATTAAAAAATCATAAAACATTTGATATCTTCAATTCAAATTAATCAAAGACAATCAGCTTAACTGAATTAAAATTTTTAATACAAATCCTTGACTCTTTAGCTAAAAATCAAGGAATTTGCCAAATGGTTACTGATTCAAGTCAAATATGGCTAAAATTCTAACATACCATGAGTTTCTTGATACAATAACAGCAAGAATAAACAAAAAAGTCGCTTATAAAAACATTATCAACTCTTCAAACTATTTAACAATAAAAAAAACTAGTACACCCTAAGAAGTCTTCTAAAAAACCCATAAAAACAATTGAAAAACTTATTCACAACTAAAAAACCCTTCTTTTAAACTCAGTATTAAAAATAACAATTAAATATTGTTTGATGATAAATCAGTGGTTATATCTCGAATACGTTGGTTTTCATCGTCTGAATCCTTACCTTTGCCACATCCAAGAAGGCATCCAAAAAGGCTCCAAGGTTTAGTTATGGATATTTTCAACAAAGTCCTCCCAGTTTGGATTTTGAACTTACTATCTAAATCAAGGCAGATATCTTTTTTAATACGAATCAAACTACCGAATTTACTATTAAGATCTTGGATATACAAACCTGAAGATCTTATATGAATAGTAGCATGATTACGAGATACAGAAATATCAGGGATTCGCATATCAGAATCATAACCACGCCCAAGTTTTATAGCTTGTTTATCTTCAAGATTTAGAACGTGGATGCTTTTCAGCTCGTTACTGCCACTTTCTAAAATCAAATAGTTTGTAGGAGGTTTTTCAATTGTAATCAAGTCTATTATTTTATTATTGACAAATATTTTGCTTGGATACTTAAACTTGCACAATTCACAATTTAAAGAACGCCATGTATATATTTTAACATCACGATGACTATTTTGGGTTATTTTACTATCAAGCCATCGTTGTAAGCACCCAATATGCACAACACCCATAGTCCCTGTACAAAAGCAAGGCGAAATCAAAGGATTCAATTCATCATTATCATCTAAAAGGCATATTCGGCATGAGTTCGATATTATCTGTGCTTCTAATTCTATAGGAACACTAGCATCAGTCTTACTTTTTACTAACCCACCCAGTCCTCCATTTTCTAAAGTTTTCGAGTGAAGAACCGACCGGCGGACATCGCTTTGTTTTGGCCCTGATATTTCTTTGATAGTAAACTTAACTTTTCCAAGCCTTAAAACATCTCCTTCTGATAGCAAATATTCAGAGGTTTTAAGACCTTTTATTACAACCCAAGGTTTTTCCCATTCAGCTCCTTCTACTGTTTTATTGATAGACGATGAAAGTATAAAATTCCTATTTTTCTTATAAAACGAAGCTAGGATTATTGGATGGTTTTGAAGATCTTGGAAGCATGAACGATGAACTGAGAGAACATTTTCATCTTGACGGACAATAAGAGATTCTTCATTTACCTTAATTTTGTATTTACGATTATTTGATGTCTCATAGTCAAATAAACCACTTGATTCACGAAACCAGGTTATAGCTTTGACTGTTATTCTTTATATTTTTTACCTTTGTTCGGCCATTTAATATTTTATTTTTAGAAATTAGTAATAATTTTGATTAGTAGAAGTGCTGAAGTAGCATTTTGAATGTTTGCTTTTATTTAAAGGTATTTATTTTGTTTAATAGAATATATGTTTATATTTATATAAGTTTTTATTAGTTTGAGAATGATATAAAAGTTTGTGTTGGTAAATATATTTTGGAAATTTTGGTGGTAGAGAATAAGAAATAGTTGAAGATTCGATTTAGAAATCAAAATCATAAAAATCGCATTGAATGATTTTATTCGGATTTGTATGTTATATATTTGAGTTGTGTTTATAATTTTACTTTATAACTTTGATTTTAAAACTTTTTTTTTATCTAACTTATAATATTAACTATATCCGAAAACAAATATTTGCATGCATTTTTCTTAAGTATTAGTCATACAAAAATAACCAACATTTTCCATCAAAAAAAAAAACCTGTTTCTATAAAACCCATCAATTATTCTTATTACCTAAAAATTATTATCTCCAGAATCACTATCAACTTCTAACTCTTCCTCTTCCTCCTCCTCTTGAGACTCTCCACTTACTTCCTCTTCATCATCATCAATAAAATTCTCATCCTCACTTTCTTCTTGTGCATAATTTCTTCTATTATGATTCCTCGCCTCAGTAGGTCTAGCAGCTTCAAATCTTATTTCATTACCTTCAATCCTTTCCCCCTCTTCAAAAAAATCCCCAGCTTTTAATTGATCTTCTTCACTTTTCTTTATCTTATTCCTCGCATCATCTAAATCCCTATCAACTTCAGCTTTTTTCTTTTCATCAGTAACCCTATAAGATTCTAAATCATGTTCCAAATATGTAAGATTTCTAAACTTTACAACAAAAACCTCATAAAGTTTTTCAACTTCTTGTTCTAATCTTTCATATTCATCCATATAAGCTGGTCTTACTGATTGTAAAGATTTGATTCTTTTTTCAGCCCTTTCTAATTCGACACTGCGTTTTTTGATTTTGGATTCCAGGTTTTTTTCATCTTTTTCAAGTTCTTCAAGCATTTTTTCCATTTGGCTTAAAGACCCGGTTTGGCTGTTTATGATATCTCTAATACAATTTCTTATATATTCTTGTTCAGCATTTGAATCTAAGTTCCTTGAAATGTTGTCTAAAAAGGCCAAAGCTTTATCACGAGCTTCTTTTAGATCTTTTTCTCTAGATAATAAATCAAAAAGCTTGGCACCAGATTCTGTTATTTCACTAGCGAGTTCTCGGGCTGATTTAAGGTTTTGAAGTTTTGTGTTTAAACTAAGATCTAGACCTTTATATAAATTACGTGCTTCATTTATATCAGATGATGATGAACTTTGAGCTTTATATAACATTGATGCAATTTTTAAAAGTTCTCTTACAGCATAACCATCAGCTTGATAAAGTTTTTTCATGTTTAGTTTGATACGCGTTTTTGATAAGAAAAATTTTGTCACGTTTATTATAAATGCAACCCTTTGACGCTCNCGTTTTTGATAAGAAAAATTTTGTCACGTTTATTATAAATGCAACCCTTTGACGCTCTTCTTCTATGTCCCCGTTTACGTCACAGTCTGGGTCAATTCTGAATAAAAAATACCTTAGCATGAGCCATTCTATTATGTCGACAATTAGTTCAAAGTTTGGTGTGCGGAAGTTTTCCATTGAGATAATACGGTTGTAACCTAGAGCTCGCATTGTTTCACAGAAGTTACGAAGTTCACGAAATGCCATTTATTGTTTGAGAAGAAGAGGAGGAAAAGAAGTTGTGAGGGAAGGTGTGAGGAATTCGAATGGAAGTGAGGGAATTGGATATTTTTGGTGTGGATTTTTAAATGAAGTGTGAGATTTGGGTTTAGGTTTAGGTTTTTTTGTTAAGAGATTTTTTATGATTTGAGGATTTTTTAAATGGAGTGAGGAGTTACTATGTTGGGAGGATTAGTGGCTTTTTTGGGTGTTAGGTGATGTTCTGATATTTTTATTGAGGATAATTTTAATTTTATGATAGATGAAGTAAGAGAATGGGCTTGTGAATGGGAATGATATTATTTAGGTTAGGGAAATAGATGAAATTTTCTGTTAAATAAATCAAAAGTATTTATTTAAGTTTTGAAAAAATAAATAATAATGTCTAGCTTATTGAAATTAAGATTATATGTCTATAGGACTTGTAGTAAAAAAAATATTAAATCATAAAAATTTGGCACATAAAAAGTTACTACTTTTTTTTAAACTAAATATGATTATTATTAGAGAAACACAAACTCTTAACTTAAGTAGATCCTTATCAGAAACAAAGCAATCACAATAAAATAACAAATATTATAATGCTTAGCCTAATAAATTATTTTATCACTTATACAGTAAATTAGCATTTATCATGCACTTTCTATTTTAAGTTAAAATCTTTTAATTTTCCTAAATAAATGGAAATTTTGATGACTAAAAGGTCGCTTAGGTATTTAACCATTACCTAAACTATACATCAAAAGAAGTTTTATTTCTAAAAGTTCATAGAAAATCAAAACCTAATTGCAAATATTTCTAATTTACAACTATAGGAAAATACAATAAATAATACTAAAATATATATTTAAATGCATATGTCACTCATAATACTACATCAAAAGGCCAAGCTATATAAATGAAATTAAAGATTTAAAAAAGTTTCTCTTAAGTAGAATCCCACAAACTAAAATTTAATGAGTTATCCTTATGCCAAGATTATTTTTTCGATCCTCTTAAAGAATTGTTGAACCAGAATTTTTCTTTTGGGTGGCTAAGTGAGTGAAATTTTCTCATTCCAAAATCCGAATAATTTTAACTAAATACAGGTTGTTTGGGGCTTATAAATAGCACTAGAATCTATATATCACCTTATCTCCTACTTTCCTGTAGAAGAAAAAAGCTTGTAGCATAAATCGAATATACCTGTAAGAAAAACATATTATCATTACCAATTCCTAGAACGTAGCATTAATTAATAAATAGTCAATTCCAATAAATAAATCAAAATCATCACCTCTCTTCTACATAAGCATCATGAAAAACTCATATCAAGCCTATTAATCAAATCATATCAACTAATAAATCCTCCTTTTTATCCTAAATCTCCCATAATTATATACAAAAAGCCTAGTTTTCAATCAAAACAAAATTAAAATCCTTGTTTCCAATAAAAATCTTTTTTCATCCTATTCTCGACCTTATCCTACTCATTATCCACTATTGTAAAATCTTCAAAAACTACTCCTTTAAATATATCATTTTTACTGTATGAGATTTAAGCAAAATGGATCTGTTAAAATATAATAATATATGGAAAATTTATCGTCATCTTTTTGGACTTTTGAAGACTATTTCCACAACTTCGGATCAAAAAGTTCAAGTCAAACTATGCTTTGCACATCAACAGGAAAATTCTCCCAAAAAAACTCATGTTCCAGCAATCAAAACTCATTTTTTTCAGATGGATTACCCGAAATTTACTATAACCCAAATGACACAATTTCTATCTACAAGCAAAACCAAAACATATGCACATATAAAAATAATGATTCTATAAAAGCCACTGAAGAAAAAGTTGATATTAAAAAAAACAAAAATTCTTCATTAGAATCCCAAACCTCTGACCTCCAAGTTAAAATTATAAACATCAAAGATCCTATACAAAACGAAAAAACTCATCCAGAACTGTTATTTAAACTATCTTTTAAAGAAATTTCCCATGATAAAAAAGTTATAAAAAATATCAAACAAGAAGCATTTTTCCAAAAAAACAAAAACATACTAAAGGAGTTCAAGAAAAAAATCCTCGACAAAAATGGAGACTATAAAATAAAATCAGTGGTTAAAGTAAATGAAAGAGTTATGCTTATAAGAGGTCATAATAAATGGGTTAGGAAAATTTTAGAAATTTCTATGATTCCTAAAGAAAATAAATGCTATATAATTGATGAAAATGAAAAGCAAACAAAATATCATGAAGCTGTAAAATATATAAACTTACCTGAAAATAGGTTTGTATTTGAAGAAAAGTGTATGGTTAAAAAATACCCAGCTATTAAAAAAATGAAGGAAATTCAAGAGTTTAAAAAACCTAAGGTTGTATTTAGTGGATATTCAGATGATTATTGTAAAGAATATTTTAGTAATTCTGTTTTATTACATTCATTTGGCTTGTATATTGATTTTTTATTTTCTATAGAAGACTGTGAGGTATTGTGTGAAAGAATGAAAATATTTTGTTGTGATGTCAGAATTACAAGTTATGATGAATGCGGTTGTATAGAAAAATGGAAGAGATTGAAGAAGTTTTTGAAGTATGGGTTGTTGGCCCGGCCTTTGAGATGATGCAATAAAGAGGATTGCGAAAATTATTGTTTCAGTTGTTTTTAATTGGATTTGATTAGTATTTTTTTTTGGATAAATTTGCAGGAGAAATAAGCTTTTTTCAATATTATATATGAATTTCTCATTGAAGGACAGTGAGTTTGTTAGGATATGCAGTGTACAAAATGATGATTGCGATATTTTGTAATAAATATTATTTAGATAATAGTGTTGTATGGTTATAGGGAGTTTTGGGGATTATGATTTAATTCTATGTGATGTTTAGTAAAGAATTAATGAAGCTTTTTGGGGCTTGTTTTTATGTGGAAAACAGGATTAGTTGTTTTTATGACTTTTTATTGGAATTAATACTATTTTTTATATTTTAATTAAGATCTCATTTTATTAGAGTAATTACTAATTTTATTTAGGTAAATAGATAAAATACTTAAGTATATGCAAAAACTAAATCAGTAGTTAAGTTATAATAGCATTTTTTAAGGGGTTTTAATAAAAAGTTTGAGGAGGTAAGTGCGTGTATTAGAAATATAAAATATTAGATTTTTATACGATAAATCTACAAGCAAAAAGTCAAATTTAAGTTTAAATTAATGTTTGATGTTGATAATAAAGTGAAAAAAATAAAATCATCTATAAAAATCCCATATATTTTTATAAATTTTTGTAGGCAATAGTTGCTTATCTAATTTGAATTATTGATATCTAATTATGGGACTTATTTTCATAAAGAAAATAATTAGGAAAAACATATCATAAGAAAATTAAAGTTATAATTTTTATACTTAAGTGTATAAACAACTGATTATTTTTCATTCATGTAATCATATAATCATAATACTCACATGTAATCATATAATCATAATACTCACATATACTTATTACAATTAATAAACTAATAATAAATTATAATAATAATATTTACTACAAACTCTACATCATTTCAAATCCAAAACTATATTCCAAAAATCATTCCCTTACACACATCTAAATCTTATTAAAACTCAAATAAAAAAACCCTATCATAATCTATCTAATCCCTCAAACATCCATTTAATCTAAAATATATATATCTATCAAACAAGCACAATAAAATTCATCATAAACTCAACCCCCACAACCAAATTCCACAACAAAAATCCCCACTTCTCCCATTTGCATCCCTCCTACAACCTCATTAAATGTTACAAATTCCTCACTTTAAAACCCTAACACCCACTTTATCTAAAACCATTTAAATACAAAAATCCAAAGTTTTAATTAATATCAACACCCTAATAAAAAGGTGAGCTTTTATTGTAAATCCTCAAACTCCTAGAATTTTTCATTTTATCACCTTTAATCCAAGGGTGTGAAAGCGCTTGTTCAGCATCAATTCTTTGTTTAGGATCAAGCCTCAAACATTCACTAAGAAAATCAATAAACCCCCTATCACAGTTTTTTAATATCGACGACAACCTTTTGCTTCCAGTCTCAACCATATACTCATCTACACATAAAAGTTTGCCATCATTATCAAAAAGTTCATTCCTCCTGTTACTCATTCTAACCATTTTACTTGGAAACTCCCCCATAACTTCAACGATTTTACATAATTGTTCATATTCATCCCTACCTACAAATAAAGGTGTTCCAGTATACATCTCAAAAAGAATACATCCCAAACTCCAAATATCGATTTTTTCATTATAATCCATATCAAGCATAACCTCTGGAGCTCGATAATATCGGCTTTGAATATAAGTAAAAAGCTTATTCGACTGTTCGCAAGCTGAACCAAAGTCAATGATTTTTATACTGGATTTATTCATAACTTTGAATAATATGTTTTCAGGTTTCAAATCACAGTGAATCAAACCGCTTTTATGAATATGTTTAAGACCAATGAGCATTTGTACAGCAATTCTTCTTAAAACATTCACGTTCATTCCTTGGAACTGATTTTTCTTTAAATAGCTGAAAAGGTCGGTACTTAACAGTTCGAAAACTATACAAAAATGTCCTCTGAAACGGAATTGATCGAGTTTGTCTATTATTGTATCGTTAAACCCATCTCGTTCTATTGAGTCAAGTGCTTTGACTTCATGTTCCCCGATTTCTTCGAAATTTTTACCTTTACGAAGGATTTTTATAGCGACTGGGTTTTGGGTTTTATGATCGAAACAGCTGACTACTATACCAAAGCTCCCATCTCCTAGTAAATGACTAATCTCGTAACGATATGATATTTGATCACCTACAAATGCACGATAATAACCTTTTTCATCACAGAATTTGCCATTGTGTTTTTTTGTGCTGTTGCTAATGTAATAAACTTCAGGGTAATTCAAAATTTCTTTTTTCTCGTACTCGGTTAGAAGGCTACTATTTTCTTTTAAGACCTTTTCTGGGCTTAAGCATTCAACAATGACTTCTCCTTTGACATACTCATCAGTGAAAAATCCTTTTATCGACCTATGATATGAAGTTCTTGTAGTTTCAAAGGGAAAGTAGCTAAAGACACTGTTAACGCCTATTTTTAAGTTTTTTTCTGTGGATAAACTGCTTGCTCGCAAGGCCTTTTTTCCTCCAGAACTTGATAAATTCTCACCACGGCCTCTGATAAAGATCGCATTTGATTTGATATTCATTTATATCAAATATCATCCAGTAAAAATCCATTTTCCATTTAAATTTTCCCCGACTTGAGAATATGATTATAAATTTTTCAAAATCCTTAGGTATATTTATATCTTCCCAATAAAGATATTTTGAATTATAAAACTCTTAGATTTATTGCTTGTGATTATAATAAATTTGTTAGGGTTGGAGGTTAGATAATAAAGGTGATTAAGTTGATGGTTTGTTTATAAGAAGATATATATAAAAGGTTATTAAAGAGGAGAGAAAAAGTGTTAAGGAATAGTTTTTGGACAAATATGGGCTGATGAAAATGTTTATAGAGGAGAAACAAGACTAGGGAATTAAAAGGGTTTTGAATTTGGTTCCATTACTTTATATCAAAAAATTTATAATTATTAGAGTTGTTGTAGAGGATATTGAGTGTAGTGGTTTGATTTTATATTAATTAAAATGCTTTTTTTTGTCTTTTCAAGATTAAACCCCTATATATAAAACATCTCTCTTTTGCAATAGCATCAAATATTAATCAATTGAATTACATCAAAAAATAAACCATGTCAT
The DNA here is from genome assembly GCA_001970955.1 of Stentor coeruleus. NCBI lineage: Eukaryota > Ciliophora > Heterotrichea > Heterotrichida > Stentoridae > Stentor > Stentor coeruleus. The sequence continues at coordinate 1,000 of MPUH01001663.1, read as the reverse complement.
CCATAAAAAGCAAGAGTTTATACAAAAATATACCCCAAGACAAAACTTAATTCTGTATCCATAAAAAAACATCAAATAGATTAGTTTGAATGATTATAAGTTTAACTTATCTCTTAAAGTGAAATAGGATTTTATGTTAAAGGGGTATAATTATAATATATTATATTCATATGAATAATTTTTAGAAGGAAATAAAGATGAGAGCTAATAATTGCATATAAATTTTTATAAAGAGTGATTCTCAATGTATGCGATGAATTTTTATTATAGGTGTAATTATAAGGATTGATAATATAAACTTAAGACAACTGATTATAGTTTTGTGAAGAAGAAATAAGGATTTATCAATTAGTGTTGAATTATATTAAAAGATAATAGCAGTGAGAAAATATAAAGAATGTAGTTTTAAAGCATAAGTTGTAGCTTTGGTGATAGTTGGAATGCATATAGTTTTCTTATAAAGTCTAGTAAATAAAGCTTGTAGGAAATTCTTGAAGATAAAGATTTGATTTGTATGATTATCAGAAAAAAAGTTGAATATTTTATATGAATGCTTTTGGCGTATAAGANGATTTGTATGATTATCAGAAAAAAAGTTGAATATTTTATATGAATGCTTTTGGCGTATAAGAAGAGATATAGTAATAAGAAATCTGTGAATAAAGTGTAGGAAGAAAGATGATTTATTAGTGTTTTTTAGATTGTATGGGAGAGTTGTCTTTACAAAAAATGAATTAGAAAAATCGATAGTTTATACTTGTGCTTAGACATATAGCTGAAATTTCATAGGGATAAATTATTAAATATACTTTAAAAGCAAGAATAGGCAAGAAAGAATTATGCAAATATAAGTCATAAGACTGGAAGATTAGATCATTTTTATAGTCGAATATATTTGCTTTCAATATTAAGCCCATAATTAATTATAATAATTTTTTAATTGCAGATTATTTTTCAGACCATAATAAGGATATATGTAAAAGAAAATAGGGTGTTAGGG
>MPUH01001662.1:0-10779 GCA_001970955.1 Stentor coeruleus | reverse complement strand
ATTAAGGCTTACACGATGATTCTTAAAGAAAATCTAATTATCATCTACGACGAGACTTATATGCGATGAATCTGTCATTTTTTACAACGCTAGCTTTTATTATCTTTAAGACTTCGATCCCAAATTTTATAAACAATTTCGATAAATATATTTATTTCTTATTATTTATATTCTAAGATTTCAGCATTTAAGTATATTTCCTAATTAAGCTTTAATCTAATTAGAATCAAAATGAACTTCCTTCTTTTCACTATAATTATAGATAGGAGTGCTCCATCTCCAACTTTCATTCTCATTTCTCCTTAATATACTTAAATTAAAAGGATTTTTATCTTTGTTTCTAATCATCTTCTCTATCATAATATCTTTGTACAGTTTTTCATAATTGTTTTCTATCAAAAGTTTTAAGTCGTTTTTTAAATTTGTAATACCCAATTGATTAGGAATATTAATTTTTTTGCTTTTGATCTCGTTTGTAGGTAAAAATCTTGCTGGAGCTTTTCTAGTAAAAGCTTTTTTGGATAATGGTCTTATTATATTTCCATTTTCTGTCAGTTTTTTCTGGTTTCTTAAACTTTCCCATGTGTAATCAAAAGACTCAGAGTGCCTTGAACAAGGAAAATCTTCTCGGCCTCTTCTAATTGTATTGTGCAGTATTCCTCGTCGCTCTGGTAAAATTGGTAGCATTAGCTGAGATTCATTTCTCTCAGCAAAATGCTCAAGATCTTTGCTCTCGATTATTTTAATTACAGGTCTAGCAGAGGTTTCTTTTTTTCTTAGTTGTTTTTGAATAAAGGTTTGTATAAAAAGTTGACTGTTTCTTGGTACCCTAGATGATATGCATTTTGATCTTTGGCTTGATTCGAAGAGTTCAGGGTTTTCTATGACTTTTTCTGGTATAAAAGTATATTCTTGCGATTTTGAAAGATTAGTAGAAGCAAGCTTAATAGAGTTGTTTAGACTTTCTGGAACGTGTAAAGAATTGTCGTAGTAAAGTAATTCTATACTCTCTTCCATTTAATATAAAAACCAGCATTTCTAAGAAAAGAGTATGCAAATCTCAAATATTTACAATGCAATAATATATGATTACTAATGATATGCAATCTCCAATGATTTGTCACAGAAAATAATATGCATAATTTTTATACTAAGATGGCCTTTTACTATAAGATTCAGTAATTTTTGTAATAAAAAAGAAGATCAATGCCAGTCCAAAAGAAAAAAAGGTCAAAAACCAAGGCCAGCAGGTCTGAAAACTCAAAAAACAAAGACAAGCACAAGGAAGAAAAAAAATTCCAAGTAAATCATTCGTCTCCCAAGAAAAAAGAAGCCTTGCACATAGGCAAAATCGCCCCACTAAACATCCTTGAACAACAAACCCTGTTCTTCAATACCAATTGTTTAATTAACCCAATTCTCTTATATCCAGAAGGCAGTAACCTAATAGGCTACACAGAGAAATTCCAGCCCCATAACCAATATCTCAATGCGGCAATTAGTATCTTAGAAAATGGTTTACTAGACTACAAAAGTGAGTCAAACTTTTATCAATCCGAATGCTCAAACCTTTCTCAGTCAGAAACCCTTGAAGAATTTCAAGTTTATCTAGACACCCTTGGCATCAGAAACACTGTTGAGATAATTTTCAGCCCATCAGCTATAGCCCCTACTGCTGTAACACATAATCCAAAGACTCTTGTAAGCCAAATAACTGTAGGCTTGCCAATATCTTATTGTAAAGAGAGGATACAAGGAGCTATGAATCATGAAATTGGTACTCACTTACTACGAACGCTTAATGAACGTAAACAAATTTGGTATAAAAAAAGAGATAAATATGGACTTGGGGCATATATTGAAACTGAAGAAGGTTTAGCTTCGTTGCATACTATGCTTGATTCAGCTTTTAGTGGTAGAAGGAAACCTTATTTGTGGCGTGCAGCTTTGCATTATTATTCTAGTTATTATGCGTCGATGTGCTCGTTTGTTGAACTTTATCAAAGATTAGAGAGATATATGGATGATCCTGTTAAGCGGTTTAAAGAAGTATTAAGGGTGAAAAGAGGGATTTCTAATACGGAGTTGCCTGGAGGGTGTTACAAAGATCAAGTTTACCTGAGCGGGGCTATTAAAATACTCCAAAGACGTAAGGATATTGACTTTTTTAAGTTGTATTGTGGGAAACTGTCTTTGGAAGATCTGTTCAGACAGGAAATTTTAGACCTTTGTGACTTGTCAGATATTAAATTCCCTATATTTCTTCGTGATATACAGAAATATAAGCAAGCCTTGGACTTTATTGCTAAAACTAATGGGGTAGAATAAAGTTTGCATAATCCCTTCTTATAAATAATAGTATTGTAAATTGATTTAATTAGGAAATCAGATAAAATGTTTGGAGTATTAAAGCTAATATTCAAAAACCAAAAATCTTGTATTGTTTATAATTAAAAGTTTTTAAATAAATATATAAGGATATTAATTATGAAATAAAATAAGTTGTGATGCCTGTTTAAAATTATAATCTAATGTTAAATCCAAAAATGTAAACTAAATTAATCCTAACTAACTATCTTAAAACACAATCCAAACTGTAAACATCTCCGCTAATAAAGCTCCATAACTATAAATAGCTGTCCAAGTTAAACTATAACTCTTAATTTCTTCTTCTATCAAGCATTTTGGTGTTATAGGATAATTATTGCATATTGTACAAGAGAAAACATAAGTCTCATTAATTGCCATTTTCTCAAGATTCCACTCAATAACACTATAATTTCCAAAATTATTAACACTATAAATTGATGTTGGAGCTGGGTATCCCTCTCGATCTAGCCCAAAAAGTATATCATATGAGTTCAAAGTCAAGCTATTATTAGGGTTAATTTCTTGAACACAAGCAATTATTCCAAATATTCCTGGTGTAAACCAAAACTCTAAAATATTAGTGTTTAAAATAAAAGTTGAATTATAAAACACTGGAGTTCCAAACATTTTTGTTTCAGCTTCTTTATTAAGATTAATGATAAATGTTGATGTCACTCCATTAACAGCAAGATAAGTAGCAAGATTTTTATAAGCAAGATTTGAAGCTTTTTCTGCTGGATTCAAATAGAAATAAACACTTGGAAGTAATAAACAAGGGATAATAGTCTCAAGTCTACGATATACACCTTCCCAGATTTTGACCATAGAACTATAAACTCCTAATGCTTTAGCTATAGATTGTGGGACAGCATCAATTGAAGAATTTATAGGTATGTCATCAAAGATGATTTGTATTAATGCTGGGGGTAAAGGGTCATCAGTTTTCCCAAATTTCTCGATTTTTGCCAGATCATTACCACTCAAGTTATCAGCCCAAGCTACAAAAACTAAATCCGTGCTGGCAATCAAATTTGAAAATTTTTGCAATACATAATTGCCTTTTTTTAAAAAGTTTATACCAGCAAAATACATCTGCCGGCTAAGAATTAGGAAATTTTTATTGTATTCTTCCCATGTATTGCCTGAAATTTGGCTCATAGCAAAACTCCAAGAAGAAATTTGGTCCTCGATAGAACTTTGTTCGCCTTCAGGGCCACCTACAATTGGAGCAGCATAGCTTTTTATATAATCAAGTGTAGTCATCACTGGATGCATTTTTAGCATATGTGATGAGATCAAAGCCCAATAGACAATTGAATCTGTATTCAAACTCACTAAAAGGTCAACTTCAACATTGCTTTTCACATCAATAACAGTTTCAATTTTAGGAGCTTCTGTTGTTATCATGTTAACAGTAAAATTCCCTTTATGATTTATTTCAAAATATCCTGAGCATTCTCCAGTCAGTGTATAATTAAAATTATATACAGTCCCAATGGCGACAGATTCATTAACAGCGATTTTGAAGTTTTTGACTGAGTCTTCTGATGTAAAAGTCACATTTTCTGGAAAAAACTCTATGTTAGGGTCTGGAGATAAAAGACTAAATTTAACATTTAAATCATTAAACGGGGAATATGGGGCAATACTCAGTTCTATAGGAAAAGTGCCTAACCTTGGGACTGCATATGATATTTCTGATACTTGAATTTTAATTAAATCATTAAAAAAAATTTCAATATAAGTTTTCGGTGGGGCTCTATAATGAGGTTGATTCTCTGCAAAAGTAGACTCAAATATTCTCCAAGATAAGAAAAAGATACAATTTGGGAAATTTGGAGCAACTCCCATTCGAAAAGTGGTTATTGGAGATTCATTTGTAAGATAGTACTGAGCTTTTTCTGAAAAAACTACAAAATCTGGGGCATTTAAAGGATAGATATTAATCCAATCAGTTTGCAAAGTATTGTCAGAAGTGCTGATTGTGATTGGTCCTGAGTAAGTTCCAGGTTTAAGTTTTATGTTTTCCCCACCATTTATTACTAGAGGTTGTAGATTTGACTTGAAAAACCCTGTATAAGCAGCATTAAGATTTCCATAGCTTATTGAACTTATTTTTTGAGGACCATCTAAAATAGAAGTCAAACTAAAAGCAGTGAACTTTCTAGTCCAGTAGTCGTAATATTTAAAAACCTCAGAGTCTACTACATCAAAATAATCATCTCCACGAGTAAATCCATCAAAAGGATCTTCAATATTATAAAAAGTAAAAGTGTTCCAGTAATCTGAGCTTAAATCCCTTGGTTCTTGGAATATAAAAACAGCAGAATTTGATGAGGGATAACAAATTGACCCTTCTGGAAAAACATCAACAGGAGGTGTTGTTTCATAAATATGTGAGCAGGAGATACTAATAGGGTTATCTAATTTTAATTCATATGGTTGGGGAAATACAATGGCTATCATTGAATATTGATCATAAAAATCAGTAACTTTAGCTCTAATTTGAATATCAGATGCACTAACTTTACTCTGACTATGATTAACATAATATATATCAAAAATGCTTTCTGGTAACCCTACGAAATTTGTGCTAATTGGTGAATAAGGACGAAATATATGATTGAAATTAGAATCTACTATATATAGTTTCCAATCAACTGAATATGCTTTAGGGTTATTAAGGATAATATTTAGAGTTATAGGGGTGTTAGCATCAATTAATCCAATACTAGAGCATATTATCATCCAATGCTCTCCATAACAATTTACATCTGAAATACTAGTTGAAGCAGTATAATATCTCACACCAGGATAAGCTTTATATTCAAAATAAGGACCAGGGTGAGCATTATAGGATTTAGGTGCTTCAAATATATAATGCCAACTTTCATTTGTATTTATATTTAAAGTAAAAGTAAATTTGTGAGTACTTGCAAAACCTATACTTATCATATCGACTTCAAGACTTGCTGTTTTTATAATCCCTAAATAATTTGAGGTATATTTTATTTTGTTTAATCCTGTATCAGACTCATCATTTTCTAAAAAAATGACATCCATGTAGCTTGCTTGGATCATAAAAACTGGACTTTCTGTGCTAGTACTCCCAATATTAAAAGCTTTATCTTTTCTTATTGTAATAATAGTATTATTAAAAATATGATGAATAGTTGTAATTATTAGTTTGGAAAATGATACATTAACCGAGCTGAATCCTTCACTGCACCAGGTGTTGTCTTGTGCTGATGAATCACTTGGAAAATCTTCTCCTTTAATAGTAATTACAGTGCCTTTAGGAAGGTCAACTGTTGTTGTGAATATAATTTGTAAAAAAACATCTTTAGTTCCTTGTGTGTTAGGAAAAGCATAAACTGAATTTATTTGTGACATAACTGCTGAGGCTCCAACTAAAAAAGTTGTTCTTGTTGTATACTCTGATCCATCTTCAGGTTCCATAAATCTATAGACAAAGTTGAAATTATACATAACATAAATTGATGTAAAACCTGGGTAAATTGCAGATGTAGTCTTAGTAACTATTGGTGCTATAATATCATAAATTTTTACTTCTAAGGTTGTCCCTGATGGAATTTCTATTTTTACCTGGCCTGTTTCTGTGGGATTTGAACTATCTGTATCCGTTAAAGAGTTTATATAAAAACCTTTGACTATACCTTTGGCTGAATAATAATTTCCTGCTTTAATTTCCCATTTAAATCCATCAGTGTTAAAATAATAGCCTAAATATACTTGGAATGAGGTTTCTGGGATTGCTCTAACTTTACCTGGCAATTTAAGATTAATTTCTAAATCAAATAGTTGGCTAGTATGACCAAATCCAATAACTGTTTTTGGGTAATAATATTCTACAGCTAAATTATTTGATTTAATGTATTGGGGATATAAATATATTTTTGCAGCGTGGGTGCAATTTTTATTTGCAAACTCTGTATAATTAACTGCATAAAATGTAAAACTTGCAAAATCTGAATACCATGGCAATGTTATACTTGTTAATATCATAGAAACTTCAGGAGGTTTAAGTGCTTTATAGCCTACAAAAGCTGTGTAAAAGTTAAATTTTGGATCATCTGATGAATAAATTTTCAAAGGATTATAGTCTAAATAAGAGGTAGAATTGCTTAAAGAAAAACCTTTAGAGAAAATCAGCCCAGCACCACCTGTTGAATATTCTGTAATAATGGTGAAATTAAATAAGTTTATTGTTGTTTGCATATTTTGTATAACTGAAGGATCATATTCAGAATAATAACCCACTGAAATGACTTCATCTGTTGCTGTTATTGAAGAGCTTTCGCTTTCAGATAGGATATACAAATCATTATTTGATATATTTTTAGCATAAGTTTTAGCTTTAAATTTATAAACATTACCTGAAACCAAAGCTGGAAAAGGAAACCTTATCATTGCTGAGTCAGGAGATATTGGCGAACTATAGGTTAAGATAAAATGGGTTGAGTGAGCATCTGAATCACTTTGAGTGTATTGTATAATAAAAGTATTTCCTGAACCAACATCACTTGAAGGATACTCAGTCCCTGAGTCAAGTCCACTACCATAATCTCCTTTAAGATTTGAATCATCACTAATAAAAGTAAAATCAGCATATACAGAATAACCTGGAATTATTGTGTAAGTTTTATAATCTGAAAATGGCATCCATAAAATTTCAGCTAGTGCTCCAGGTAGACCTGCACTAGTGCAAGCAGGAGTAAAAATAGCAAACGCTTTATCAGGGGCAAAGTAAAATGGTTTAGAATAATAATAAAAAATATTATCATGAGTATATGACATAAAAAACTCATGCATTGAACTAGGTCTTGTACTAAAGTATGGCATTTTCATATGCCCAAAATCATTACTTGTTGAACCATAAGGCCATATAATCATTTCAATATAATATCCAGATGAAAAACTATTAAGGATGGTTATGACAATTTCCCGATCTTTGGTAAATGAAATCTGTAGTCCCCAAAAAATGCAATTATAGAAACTATAAATAAGAATTAAATAAGGAGATAAAGTATAGCATCCTGTATAAGTTGGAGTAATAGTAGCATCCTCAATAGTACTATCAATTTTAGCGATTATTGGCGCTCTGATTGTAATTTCCAGTTCTGAAAGACTGTAACTGTTAAAAAAAGATATATAAAGTCCTCCTGATAGTGATGTTCCAGCGCTATTTACAGGTTCACACCCATTCAATTCGATAAAGTAAGCTTCAGGCTCAACAATAAGTTGAGATTTATAATTTCGTATAGTTGAATCCTTAGTTAAAGTTTTAGTCGAAGTCAGTTTATCATAAATTAATAAAGATTTTGAAGAGACTATATCAGTAACACTTGGGGTTAAGTATGGAAAATATGCTAATGTATAAACATTAACTTGACTGTTGCCTGCTAAAATCATTGATTCCTTAACTGTGCATATGACTTTTATATAACTAGTAGTTTCACAAAAGAGTTCTTTCGAGTCAGTATAAGCATAAGGGCTTTCACCATAAAAGTTTGCTTGCAAATTTTGAGTTTCATCTGTTTTATAGCTATAAGCATTTAAATAGATTGAAGAAAAGTAAATGGCAATAATCCCTTCTTCAGGAAGCGCATGGGTTATATTAAAACTTAGTACCATGAATAAAACACTTTCAGCCACTATATAAGATGTGTTAATATAGCCATTTGCTGGTTCCCATTTGATTATTGATATTGGCCCAGCAGCAATATTGTCAGCTGGTGATGTTCCTGAGTATTTTTGAAGCGTAGATTTAGTACCAAAGCGAATCACTGAAAGTGTCCAAAGATAAGAATTACCAATTTTTTCATAGTCAGGGTTTTTAAAACCATTGATACTAAAGCTAACTAATGAAGAAGTTGGAACTTCAAATGCACATCCGTAGATGTAAATGCCAGTAATAGTATCTTTGTGGTCTGATGAAGTGTATTTGAATTGGAAATTCGTTGCATTTAAATATGCTGTTCCCGATGCTTCAGGGTTCCATAATGGGCCTGAAAGTGTCCCAATACCGAAGCTAGAGTCAAATTCTAAGAAAAAGAAGTCTAAAGGGTTTAAAGAGGAAGTTAGAGTAAATGAAAATTTGAGACTAGCTGGTTGAGAAGCCACTTTCGATGTCCCAATATGAGTAATTTCTAAAGAATTTAACTGGGCTATTGGCTCTGGGTCTATAAGGGCAAAGATTCCGATATTATTCGAAGCTGCAAGAATTTGACCCATTGAAGCTTGCCGAATTTTTAAAGATATTGGACCATAGACACCTTTATTAGGTAATTTTCCAACAGTAAAAATGAGCTCATTGTCTTTTTCTTTTGCCTGAACTTTATCAAGAACAACTGAGAAAATGCTAGAAAATCCAAGGTCTAATTCAGCACATGTGCCAATGGGCAAATCGATTGGAGTGTTAAATTTCACAGTAGCTTTCGTGTCCATAGCTCCTTGATGGTTGCTTGATAAAGTTACCATATCAGTTACCCAAGAATTTGGCCATGAGATGTCTTCAGGATCTAGCATAGAATCAAAGCTTGCAAACAATGTTCCAGCAGCAATGCTTATAAGAGCTAAAATAAACATTATAAGTGATACAAATATTTTAATAACCACGCAATTTATGTAATTAATAATCAAACAGGATAATAATTTACAATATACGTAAATTTATTTTATTATCTTCTAAATACATTAGAATCCGCTTAATAAAATTGCGGTTAATAGAACCAGCAGTATATTATGATCAAAACTCGAAGAACGGAACCAAATTGAATTTTCCTTTATAAATATTCCGCATAAAGTAATCAAAATTTCGGTTAATGCAATCAAAAATTTATATTTATTATAAATCTCAATGGCTTTAAACAAAAGAAAAGACTTTAGTACTGATGAAAAGATTAAAATAATCCAGCAATATGATGTTCTTGCCAACAAAAATCAAAGAATTGCATCAAAAGAACTTGGAATTTCGCAGCCCTCTGCAAAATTTTAAAACACAGACAGGATATAATTAATTTAAAATCAAACAATATTAACAGTAGCTTCAAGCGCCATAGAAGTGGAAAGGATCAGAAATTGAAACAGCTCTTCTAAATCAGTTTAAATTTGCTAAAGATAAAGGTCTCCCATTAGTGGCAAAATCTTAAAGCAAAAAGCCATGAAAATAACTGAATCATTAGGTAAAGACGATTTTACAGTATCAGGTAGATGGTTTTCTCGGTGGAAAGAAAGAAATAATATAAAATTTTGCAAAAGCTATGGAGAAAAAATCAGTGCTGATTTAACTTCAGCCAATCAATGGATACAAAATATTCTTCCAAGAATATCAGGCTGATGATATTTACAATGCAGATGAAATCGAATTAATCTATAGAGCAGCTCCAAGTTTTTCAATGAAATTTCGAGGGAAAAATGATTCGGGATGAAAACTCAAAAAGAACGTATAACAGTACTTTTATGTTGCAATATGACTGGAAGTGAAAAGAAAAAGCTGTTTGCTATTGGAAAAAGTAAAAACCTAGATGCTTTAAAGGAGTTAAAAATTGCCTGTTGCTTATGCTGCTTGCTATTATGCATGGATGACTACAGCTCTTTTTAATGAATTTAAAAAAAAAAATGGATAATGAAATTAATCAAGAAAGGAAGATTTTACTGATAATCGATAATTGTTCATCGCATCAATTAACCTGTAATTTAGAGAATATCAAAGTTGTTTTTATTCCTTCAAACACCACATAAGTTATTTAACCACTCGACCAAGAGATTATCAAAACCCTCAAAATCTTATATATGAGTGCACTTGGCGACATTATAATTGAGAACATTGATAAAGGAGAAAATAATGCAGTTGAAATTATCAAGAGTGCTAACTTATTAAATGCATGCCATATGCTTCGTAAAGCTTGGAATGAAATTACTGGACAAATTATAGCGAATTGTTTTAGAAGAGCTGGATTTTTGCAAAATGAAGATGTTTCTTGCGATAAAAAAAATCTTATTGAAATACCGCACATAACAAGTGAAACTGAAAAATAGGTAAAGCTAGATGACATATTAATAACTGAAGCTGAAATCACAGAAGATAACGTTTTAAGGAAAATTGCAAATGTCCGTTCAATCACCTTCAGATAAATAAACGAGGAAGTTATTAAAGAAGATCCTCCTATATTTAATCAAGCTACCAAGCATTAACGACATTAAGAAAATTTCTTGAATTAAAGGGAGGAAAAAACGAAACTACAGATATATCTACGATTTAGATAGCAAAATCATGCGGTAGCCATCATAGCACAACTCAGAAGTGGAGCAAACCTTACAAACAAATGCAAGTACATTAGACATCAAAGTGAATCAGCTGCATGCCCCATGCTGCGAAGACGAGAT
>MPUH01001661.1:0-10785 GCA_001970955.1 Stentor coeruleus | reverse complement strand
TTATGAATATTTGAATTGAAGGAATAAAGCTCAGAGTTATGTGGCCTCAAGGATTTAGCGGAGTTTTTTGCTTAGAAATGTATTGCTTGAAGACTTCTGAAGCGGTAAAAATCCTAAGCATCAAGTAAAAAATAAAATAATAAACTTTTATAAGAGTTATGCTGCAAATAATATTTTAAGGAAAATATTCATAAGATGCAAAATATAAACTTTGAACTAAATTGTTAGAAAAATTGAATAATTTTCATATGAATTTTTGGAGAAACACTTAAGAAGATTCTTAAAGTTGTTATGGTGAAGAGAAAGATATTTAAATGATTATTTAGAGATTTAAGCTTTATATGGAAATTTATGATTAGTTTTGTGAAATAAATAAACATGGTTATTGCTGAGTCTTAATTTGAGTGATTAAGAGTTTATTATCATAAATTAAACTTAAGAGTGAAAGCCATTTTATACTATTATTAAGTTCACAGAATTTTATTTATTTTACTTTGCAATATTATCAAATAACTGCTTTCGTTAGTTTTTTCTTAGGATTAGCTTTGATTTCAATAATAACAGATTTTCATAGTAATTTTATAGTTTCGTTATTTGAATTCATTATTGTATCCTTTATTGGAAACTTTTTATCAAACATTTTTCTGTTAAGTCATCTTTTTCTCACAATTATAGCGTTTTTTTCACCTTTGATTTCCTGCATTTTTAATGTTACCTTTTCGTGTAGTACAATTTATAAGTTTTATTACTCATATCCTATTTCTCAATACCATTTAAATACTATATCTAATAGTAAAGATAAATTATATGCAATAAATTTAGTGAAATAGAGATTTTTTTTAAAATAATGTTTGATGATACAAACTATGAGTCATGATGATATTTTATAATAACCTGGATTTTCTTAATAATTTCTCAAAAACTTATCCATAAATTCACCTTACATTAAATCAATCTATGCAATAATCTATTTATTTATAAAAAAACTCATCATTTAAACTACAAACTATAAACTAAACTCTTATTTATTTAATAAACTCTTCCTAAACCAAATATTTATTACTACGTTCACATGAAAGCCCTTTAATCACCCTAGCTGAAAGTGGTGCTCTTTTATCACAATTCGACCTTCTAAAAATTCTCTCTCGACACCTTCATAAAATTCGGTGGAGGAAGTCTTTTAATTCTCCCCAAACAATTTTTAATTGGCAAATCAACATTTTTCTTCAACAAAAAAGTTGTATTTATTCTTTGTGTATTAGGAGCAGAAGTTTTTTCACAGCTAAAATTATCACGTGAAGTCTTCAATTTTAAACTCAAAAACTTAACTGATGGTTTTTTGTCTCAAGTATCATAGGAAGTGTTTTATTTTGTTCTTCAATACCAGAATAGCTAAAATTGCGTTTAGATTTTACAGTTGTAGGTTTTGGAGTACTAGTCCCAGATTTAAAAGCTGATGAAGATCTGCTTGCAGAGTTTCTGAAGCTATTGCTTAATATTCCTTCAACAACAATCTGAGCTTTTTTCAATGAGTCATGTCGTTCCAGGTCCCTATCACAACGGGCTTTAAGGAATTTCAAAGACTCATTTTCAGTGATTTTCACTCGAAAATCCTATTTTGCAATTACTTCTGAGCTTATTGAATATACTACAGCTTGTGTAGAAATACACACACAGCTTTGAGTCCTTGTTGGCAGTTTTTTCACATATTCTTCATAACCAAAAATTTCGTTTTTACCTTTAATTGTCAATTGAAGCTGAAAAGCTTGTTTTGTTTCTCGAGCTTTTTCTACGGTTATATGGTCTGAAAGAAATTCCCCAGGATAGTCGATGATTTTCCTTACTGAATGACCTCTTGTCTGAAAAAGCTTGAACTCACCTTCATATACAAAAAACAGACAATTCGCAGGACAATTTTCTCTATACACATATTGACCTTTTCTATACTTAATCTCATGAAAAAGCCATGACAACTTCTTAACATTCTCCCTTGTATATCCATTGAATATCGGTAGTTTATATAAAAAATTAACTTTCTCTTTTATAATCTTTTCCTCTTCTTGAGCTAGAACCTTATTATAATCTTCCTTTGTCAGTACTGCTAATATTGACAAATTTTTTGCTAATATCGAAGATACCCTAGGAGTTTCTGTTGTTGATTCTAAATCTCCAATTGTATCTCCTTGTTTTAATTGAGATATTTCTTTATTTTCTTCATAAAAACTAAGATATGGTGTATATGTTATTTCTTGTTTTAATAAGTTTTGTTTTTTATATTGTAATGTGCTTATTAGATACTCTTTTAGTGTTGAAATATTTGGATTTTCTTTAGGAATGCAATTTGATTCAGGGTTTTGGAGGAAATTTCTTACTGAAAGACTACCATGAAAATCTTGTGAAGTACCTTTAGGCTTGAATATATCTGGCATTTGTATGCTAACTTTTCCATAGAGGATTATGTAAATTTACTTTCTAAAGATCCATAGTTGAGGATAAGATCGCCTGGGTCATAGATTTCTATTGAAAGAACTTTGGCTATTTCATTAAGGAAACTTTGAAGGTTTTTAGCTTTGTTTATTGTGTTAAAGATACTGATGCTAGATATGATTTTTGTTATTGATGAAATATCAGTGTCAGAACGAGATGAGGGTTTTTTTGAAAATGGTTTGATTAATTGTTTTAGTGTCTCAAGTTTTTGAGTATCCATTAGGTATTTTTATATAACTTTAGAGGATTTATTATAAAAATTATCATGAGAGATTTAATATTCAATTTTTAATCTATAACTATCAACATTTATTATACAAACCATCGCAAATATATTCCCAAGCCCATCTTTAATCTTCTATTAATTTAAGCCTTCCCTTCTAATTCATTAAAATTATTTCAACATAAAATCCATAAACAAACACAACCAAATAAAAAAACCTTCCACTTTTTCATCAATACTTAAACATAATAAACAACATAATTTATAATCCAAACACAAATTTCTCCAATAATTATCAAAAAAACTCCCTATAATGATTATAAAATAACCATACATCTTAACTTGGAATAAAAATAAATGAGTGTTGGAAATGATCTAAAGGCAACTCTAAGTATATTCATGCAAACTGAAGACTTTGAATCATTCGAAAACATCCTCGAAAACTCAAAAATCCACATAACTTCATTAATAGATCCTTTAAGCTACAACATATTCCATGATTTAGCAAATTGTTTAATCAGAGAAGATCTTTTATTAAAGTGTTTTGCAATTTTAATTAAACATATACAAAAAAAGTATCTTGACCAAAGCAGTTCTACAATTATAGAGATGTTAAATCAACAAACTAGTCTAGAAAAACAAACCCCTTTATTGTTAGCAATCACTCATAACAGGCTTGTAAAATATATTTAGCGTTTAGTTAAAGAGTTACTTAAATATGGTACAGATCCAAGAATTAAAGACAAAGAGGGTCATGGTCCTTTGCATATCACTGCAAGTTTAGGTCGGGTAAGAATTTTTGTCCATTTTACAATATCGTCCTTGAAATTGATGAAGAAGATAATTATTCGAGGACTCCTTTACATATAGCAGCAACTGAAAGTCAAGAAATGAGAGTGTAATACTTATTGCTTGGGGGAAAAACCTTAATAAGCCTGATGCTGATGGTAAAACTTCTTTACATATGGCCGCTTTTTCTGGGAATTATAAAATTACTAGACATTTACTTATAAACAGGACTAAAAGAAACTGTAAAGATAGTCAATGAAGGACACCACTTGATATTGCTAAAGAAGAAAATAATGAAGGACTTATAAAAATACTAGTAATTTTAAATTAGTAACACCCAACTTTATGGCAACATATAAACCCATGCAAAGCCCCTTTAAAACCAGTAAAAAACTCATCCAAACTTTTTTCCTATATATATTATTATTCATCTGCTATTATCTTGCTATAGTAATCTTCCTCCTTCCTCGAATGGAACTTGAATTCGCAAAAGTCTCTCTTTTCCTTTTTATCATAACCTGCATTTCTTTTTTGATCAGTAGTTTTAAAAACCCAGGATATATCAAACGTTCTGAAAACTCTAAATATTTATATGAAAAGTACAAATCAGAATACATTTGCCCTTATTGTTTAACAAAAAAACTTAAATCAACACGCTATTGCCAACATTGTAAAAGATGTATAAAAGTAAGTTTTATTGTAGAATTTCGATTATCATTGTCCTTGGATTAGAAATTGTGTAGGTCAGGGAAATATAAAAATTTTCATATTTTTTATAACAGCCTGTCTTGCTGATTTTACATATCATGCAGCTTTAGGATTGTTAGACTATTTTAATATTTGTGAACAGACTGATGATATTTTACCTAATATGCCGACTAATCATGTGATTTCAGCTTTAACGGTATCTTGTTTTTGTGTTGCAGCTTTGATGTTTGTATTGCCGGTTTGGTATGTTCAAATTACTAATATTTTGAATCATACAACAACTCATGAAAGATTTGCTTTTAATAAGATAACTTATGAAAATGAAGATAGTCAGAGTATGCTCTTGCCTGATGGGACTGAATCTATGAATGATACAAGCAGAATACAAAATCCTTCTGATATTGTAGTTAATCAATGCTATGAAAAAAATCTAGCTGTGATGAGATTTATATGAGAAAGACCAATAAATGAAATTTAATTAAATGAATTTACTTTGGAAAATATGCTATATAATTACTTTTGAGCTTGAGTTTAAAATACGATTTTATGTTTAATCAAAGAAAAAAATATTTCTTGAAACTAACTTCATTTAAGTATAAATTGAATAATATACTGATCTAAAAAGCATTACTATGCTTAAAAGATTAAATGATTTTTGTTTAATAATTTTAAATTTATAGCCGTAATTTTTTATATGAATATGAAATTAATAATTCAATTTCAAATTATATTTTCCAATCGCAATCACTATCACAGAAAAACAGTATAATTAAAACCACTATCTCACAATATTCAAAAATCCTTTTCATTTTGACAATTCCTAATAAATAACTATAATTTTATTATTATAACACTTACCCAGAATTATATTATCATTTACACAAAATTTTATATTATTTTATTAAACACACACTCCTGAAATTATTTATATTACCCATATAATCTCATATACAATTTTCTATAAACTCATCATTGGAATTAAGATCTAAAATTTAAAAAGCCTCAAAATTATATATCAACCCTCTCTATCACACTTAAAAAAAGAAAATTATTTTCCTCTCTAAAACAAAATTGCATTTTCTAAGCAAAATCACTTTCCCATACAAACTAACCCAGCCATTTATATAATCTTATAAACCTTCATGGTAGAAATAGATTACGGAGAAATTTCCCAAACAATATCCGAACTAAACCTTCATACAAAGCACTTCAACAAATTTAACCACACATGGAATCAAACTTTATTCAGCCTTCAACGACCTTTAACTCAAAATCGGGCAAATCGAATAGTCAAATCTATCCACGAGAAGTTGTCAACAATATCCAATTCACAAAATATTATAAACCATAACTATTATCCTAGAACAATTGAATCTCAAACTTCAACATCTATGTCAAAAGTATCTTTAAGACCATCATCTAATAAAAAAAAGTCTATTGCCCCTAGAATTATAAAACATAGTTCTCTTGCTGCTAGTTTGGAAGATCTTGAAAATAAATTAAAAGATACTGGGGATTTCAAATTAAATGAAGTTATTAAGAAAAAAACTCAAAATTTTGACTTTGATTCTATGCAAGAACTTTTTAGTTTGAAAAATGCTATGAGTGAATCTACCATTGTGCGTATAAAAGATCTCCAAGATAGAATTCAAAAAGCTCGAGACAGCCTGACAACAGATTCCATACCGAAAATTAAAGAACCTCTTCAAACTTCTATGAAAAAATCCAGAGCACTTAAAAAACTCCGAGTCACCCAATACTTCTCAAATAAATGCTCATCTCATAAAAAACTCCTCCAAAACATCCAAAGCATCAAATTCAAACCTCATTAGTCTCCAAACCTAACCTCAGTTTATTAATGTATTATTAGCATTTTATATACTTGATTATTATATATATATCATAATTTTACATATTATAATATTTTTATTGGTTTAAATATCAACTTCAAGAAGACTTTACAAAGTTCTTTAAGTTGATAAGACTTAGATATATGTGTTTTCATTTTAAACTATATTTTTATTAGAATTAAAGGTAAATATGTTATAATATATGGGAAAAAAAGATTTGCTTATATTTAAAGAGTTTGTTGATTTTTATAGAAACCTTTCATCCAATTATATCATGTATTTTACAGTTTTTATAATAATTGTATACCCACTATTGCTTTTTTTTTATTTTCTGGATCATTTCAATAAGAATAGTTGCTTTTTGGACCAAGTATTTTATGGTTTTTTCAAACATTTAAAGCTTTTATCTAAGTTTTTTCTAGGATCTTTTTTAATATATTTAAATTAAGTTTTATATCATCTAGTATAAGAATATCTATAAACTCTAAATTATGGTTTATAACGAGCTTAGAGTTCAATGGGCATAATACCAGGTTTGAAAGCTAATTTTCAAAGATTTTAATTGAATTTCTCAAAAATACTTGAAGCAATTTTGAATTTAACACTTGAGTTAAAGTTATTAAACTGTTTGATTTGATCTTCATAGGATATTTTTAGATTAAAATGTATATTAAGTACTTTTTTTAAGACTAATTGCTGTTGATAAGGACTGATATCAGAAATTACTTGTTGAAAGATTGATTAGGACTTGACATAAAGTTTTGTTCTGTAAATTATTACAATTTTGAAGTATTTTCAACTATAATACAATTAAATTGATAAATCAAAGATTATTAGAAAAGACGTATTTTCAGAAAAGATTTTAGAAGATCTACTAGATTTCAATAAATACCATAAGACAAGGTTATATATTTATGACAAACTTGGAATTGGAAAAAAATTTACAGGTGATTGAGTATTAGAATAGATAAAAAAAAACACAGATATTACTAAGGAAGTTCTATAAAATATCAAATTTACGGCATGAAAATTTCAAAGTCTTCAAACCTACCATATAAAAAGTTTAAAATCATACACAAAATATCCTAAAACCCATAAAAAGCACAACAAATCCTCATTATCCTCAAAATAAAATTTCCTAAAACCCTACGCTTCACCTCTTAGCTCGAGCATTATGACTGTATACCCACCATAATCCTCTTCCAAATCTAAAATCCTACAAATAATCCAAAATTCAAAAAAATCATCCCCAAATCATTTTATTACTTAATCCCTAATCTTTCTTTAACATTTTCTAATAGTTTTGGATAATCACTAACTCCAGCATAAGCCGTAAACTCTAAAAGCTTACCTGTATTAGAAAAATAGTCTTCAAGTGGTAGTGTATGAACTTTATATTCAAATAATCTTTTTGATATTGTTTTTTTAGTATCATCCTTACGAGGTTCAAGTTTTCCTCCGCAACTGTCACAGATTCCACGTTTAATAGGTTTACGTGGTGGTAATGAATATTCTTCAAATTTGATATCAGCTATATTGAAATTAGCCCCACATGAAGTACAAACTCTTCTACCAAGCATTTTAGCTATAATAACCTCTTCATGTTGTTTAAGGTTTATAACCAAATCATACTTAAAATCACAAAGCTCCATAATCAAAGCCTGTTCAATTTTCCTTGGATATCCATCTAATAAGAATCCTTCAGAAATATTAGTGTTGTTGATTTTATTAGCAAGAATTGCCCAAACAATACCATCATTGATAAGAGCTCCTTTATGCATAGCTTCAAAAATTGGCTGATAAAATGGATTTGAATTTTCGCTACTAATTTTCCTGATTTCATCGCCTAAAGTTACTGTTGGGATCTGAAGGTCTTTAGCTAACCTAAGTAAATGTTACAATGATCCAAAAGTCCCTTTGCCAGAACCAGGAGCGCCCATCATAATGATTCTTTTAAGCATAAGCTGATTTTATAAACATTTATGATTAGAATTTTTGGATATTAAATGGATGAAGAATATTTATTTGATGTTATTGTGGGGTAAGATGCTTATAGGATGATTATAAGAGAAGAGTTTATTGGGTGTTTAAAGAATAATAATCAATATTATATAAGAATATATATTTATAAACATTATACAATATGACTATAGTAAATTTGACTTCTAATTTCTTCCCATAATCAAACTCTTCATCTCAACACATAAAACCTATACCAATACCTTTATTTATATCCTTTTACATGACAAAACCTCTCAGAAACCTAAAAAAAAACTCAATCCCCATATCAAAATCCAAAAACCCTTCAAAATATTATCTCTAAAAAAAAAATAGTTTTTTCTCCTACTACCAATCCATTATCCTTTTTATAATCCTAACCATAAACTTTATCATAATTAAAATCTTGTTTTTCTCAACTTAACTCAAATAAAAAATCTTTTATAGTTAAAAATATAAGTTTATGCATTAAGAATGGACTAATAAGTTGCAAATATGGGATGTGCGACAAGTGACAGAAAAGATGCATCTCAAAGGCAAAGAGATAAAATGCTTGTCGAGTACCTCAAAGGTGTGGAATCCAAACCTTTAAAAGAGGTAGTTCATATTCCTGAAAGAAACAATATAAATTTTGATATTCCAGACAATCTTAGACTAGGAGATGTGTTTACAGCGCCAGATAGAAGCGAGTTTAAGATAATCTCTGAGAATTCATATGAAATTGAACTGCTTTGTCTTAGTTGTAATAAAGAAATTGTTCAATCAAGGCTAAAGGATCATTTAAAGTCAGCCCAGCATATAGATTTAATGTAAAAATAACTTTTTCATGCATAGAAAAAGAAAATTCTGAGGTTTATCAAGATAATTTTAATGGAATGTAATATCAGCGTTTAAATTTTTATAAAGGTTTGTATGGTTTATATAGTTATTAATAAGAATTATTTTTATGAGGATTTTAAGTTTGTACATTTATATGATGAGAATTTCGACTTAAATAGTATGAGATTATGGTAACTGGTTAAAAATATATTTGATAGTAAAAATTACTTTAAATTTTGTGGTTTTAAGATAGGTTTTAGAGTTAAAGGATTTTTAAAAATTTTTAATTTTTAGTTTTAAATTAGGAGTTTAATAGTTTTTGGGTTTTTGTTGTGGAGTGGGTTAAGGTTTTGGGTGGGGTTTTGGGATGATGGTAATGTGAAATGTGTATTAAGAAACTGAAATTGTGATGAGTTTGTTAATTTTTTATAGAGATATTGGATTTTGGAAAATATAAGAGGTTAAAGTGTAATGAGGTTTTAAGAGAGTTATGAAATGGGTGTTAGGGTGTTAGAGTGTTTGAATTCTAGTTGGAAGTTGACTGATTTAAGCTATTCTTGGAAAAATTATATAAATTATTAAAGGAAACATCTAAATACCTTATAAAAAAATCATATTTAATCAAGTTATAAAAGTATATCAAGAACAAGTTTATTATCATAATTATCAATACTTTTATTGAAGAAACATAAAAATGATTAAAATATTAGGATTTTTAATATTTATATAGATTAAAGTTTAAAGTAGGTGGCAGTTAAAATGACATAGTTTAAACCTTGTACGATCGAGGTTTTTTTGTCCTAAGATCTCTTTCTTTATGCAGATTCGGTACATTAAACCACTCGTTATCGCTGATTATAAGACTCTTTACTTGGTTGAGGAGGTCTTTACTGTTTCTTTTCTTTAGCGTCAAGATGATGGAGGCAAGTCTTGTGTTCATCTTGTTTTTCTTGAAGAATCCAGCTTGCTTTAGGCATGTCTTGAAGTTCTTATGGGTGTTCATAGCAAACTGGACATTTAGTTCTTTATATAGATTAGCCCCCTTAATTTAATCTTAAATATAAATGTCTTCATGTATGCAAATTAAATCATGGCTAATAATTCTAATATAAATATGGAAGTGGAAGATGAATTACCTATGAAAAGATTTGATTTTGGGAAAAAGAGCAGAATTAAGAAAAGGTCTAAAACTTCTGATTTATTTTTACTTTTAACCAACATACCTGATGATTATGAGTCTTGTATTTGTTCGTATAAAAAAGTATTTACTCCTCTTATAAATGCAAAACCAATCGGTATATCTTTTCTTACATTTTCCAAGTTTAAAAATAGATCTAATTGTATTAAAATGATTGAATCATCAAACCCCCAAATCTCTATGTTTTCTTTTGACCAAAGCATTCTCTTACAAAAAGATCCATTAGCTCTAAATCTCGTTAATGAAATTAATTCAATCTATGCAATGACTAAAAACTTGGTTCTACTTATAAATAAAAAAATCGCTTCTGACGAGCAAGATTCCGATGAAATTCAGTTAGATAGTTTAGAAAAAGAAACTAAAAATGCTTTAATGGTTTATCTTTCAAAAATCATGCTATATCTTAAAGAATTTTTTTTTACAAAAAATATTTCTGACATGTGTAACAATGAATGGACAGATAATATATTTTTAACACATGTTTTATTTGGTATGTATTGTTTTTTGATATTCAAATATAATGAAAATGATTTAGATATATTTATTGAGTATCTTAAATGCTTTAAATTGTTTTTAGGATATACCAAGAAGAAAAGAATTCATGAAAATATAAGAGTGTTTATTATTGACTTTATTTATCAGATTATATTTTTAGAAGGTCAATTCAATAATGAGTTAGATATTATAAGAATTATAGGGTGTTAGGGTGTTAG
>MPUH01001660.1:0-10790 GCA_001970955.1 Stentor coeruleus | reverse complement strand
CTCTAATATTTCTTATTCATGTTACCAGTAGCATTTTTTGCATATACTGTGCTGATACACATTTAACTATTGTAAAAAGATTATCTTAGGTTCCCATTTTTAATTTTTTCCATCAAACAATGCCTATAAAAAATTGTATAACAAAGAAATACTAATAATTTCTCTTTTTTAATCATTCAATTAGTCATACCTCATACATAAAATTCATCTTATCTCATATTTCTCTCTAATCACCCATCATTGATTGACCTCTTTATCCTAGCATTATTAAATATCGAAAATTCCTGCTTCTAGCAATCCTTTTTCTATAATTCCATCAAATCATCCTACTACTGAATTCTCTAATAATTTTTTTCATCAAAAACTCTAAAATTTTCTGAATCTGATCACTTTATAAAACCGAATAATAAGAATTCCTAAAATCATAAAAATCTCTACGTATGTGATCCACAACTTTTATGCTTTCTCACAAAATCTTAATACGAAATTTTATTGCAATCCTTCAAACTCTTAAATAATCTATTCGCATCATAATCCTGATATTATTCACTTCACCAAAGACTATTTATTCTTGCACTCAAGTATTCCACTAGAGATATTGATAAATTATTGATATCAAAATTCTAAATTTTCTAAAACTACTACAAATAATCTTTCTAATTTAGCTCTTTTATCCTCTAGCCTTCGTTTTATCTATACTCTATGCTTAAATATATTTTTTTTCATATTTAAAACTTGTCTTTTCTTAAGCATCCTAAATCTTCCAATCCAAAAAATAATCTGTCAATATAGTTTTCCAGTGCTCTTCTTCATTGCATATTCCTATGTGCCCAGAATACGTATTTGAGTCTTCATAGATTATTCAAGTCATCTTACAACATGGTTCATCCCTTGTATAATATCAACCCTCTTCAAATATCATAAAATCTTCAATAAAAAACCACACCAGTTCCAGTAATCAAAAAATTCACGTGGCTAGATCATCCTCAAAGAAAAAATCTTACAAGATTTTTTCCAGTTTATTTGCCAGCATATTATTCAAAAAACTAGCTAAGTTAATTTCAACCATAAATAAATAATAACTTCATGTGCAGTGGTAATCCTATGTGTGCAGCAAATGATGGTGCGTGCAATTGCCATCTTATCAAAAGTTTTAGCATGGCCCCAAGAGCTTTTTCAAGTGGGTTTTTCCTTCAGAACGACGTTGCTCTTATGAATGGAATGCTACGAATGATGATGCAACAAACAGAACTAATTAAGAATACCTTTGAGGTGACCAAAAAGGTGCTTGATAAGCTCGGAGGGAGTTCTCAAGAGCCGAGTATTCCCGAGAATATAACTGGGCCAAGTGATCAGGAGATTATATCAGCAGGAGTATTAACTAGTCATTTATGTGGTGGAAGGACTGATCAGCCTTACTCTTTGTTGATGTCTGAGGATTTCCCTTACCCTATATACAAAGAGCGCTGCTTTTCAGTCTCTTTAAAAATTGTTGACTCTTCAAACAATCCTGTCACTTTGGATAAGCCCATGGTCTTCAAAATCCTTCTTTATGCTACAGAAAACCCCCCCAAACTCCTCACTACCAATACATTTGGAGACCGAATTATGAGAGGCACGCTTGAAATTGAGTCCAGCTCTGAAATAATATTTAAAAAGCTGGTAATTAAAGAAGTTACATCGCGTTTCAGGAACGGGGTTGTATATTTTGTTGTGATGCCGCAGGATACTCAATTGGTCAAGCCAATGATTATAGAAGATGTTCTAGTCAAGGCAAGAAAAAACGCTCCTGAAATGCCGATGAAAAAGGTGAAACGGAATATTGGCGATGAATACTTTGAAGATGATAGTGGGGATAAAGGGTTGGATGGGGCTGACGACAACACTAGATAGTAATTATCATTCTTAAACTTTCAAGATGTATCATTTCATTCTTGCTATTCCTTATTTCATATTGTAGTGTATTACATGTCAGAATTCTTGGGTTTTATAAATTTTGAAGTTTAAAGTTGGACTTCATTATATCTTCAGGATATTTTATGTTTTTTTCCTTGAGTTTAGCTTTTAGAAGTCTTGAGCTTTTGATAGATTTTTCTATAATTTTGTCTTTTGGGTTATTGATTTTTATAGTTTTGGGTAAAAAATTATAAGGAATTTTGTAATGGCTTGGGCTGATAAATAAGCTTGTCTTGAGGCTGACGTAAACTAAAGCTTGAACTTGATAGCCTTTGGTGCGTAGAACTCTTTTGACGTATTGGCCTAATTTTTAGAAAACTATCAGAATTCTAATTATATCTACCAATATGGCAAGAACATCGAAATTTGTAAGAGACTGAGGTATCTTAACCTTGGTTGTAGTCGACTCCACACATTTGAGAGCTTAGGATTTAGTGAGACTGCACTATCTTCGTTTATGATACTTAAAAAGTTTTTTGAGCTAATTTTAAGAAATTTTATTAAAAGGTTGATTGCCGTGAGGTTCAATGAGGTTAAAGGTCTTAAGGTCTAGAAATTAATTTGCCTTACTACTTAGAGTCTTGGCTGTAAATTTTGGCAAACTTGAATTGAATTTTCCAAAGTAAATATAAATTTTGTGCCCTGATTATGTAAGATAGTTTTGTACCAGGAAAATTCTTGCTTTTTATGAGCAATATAATTAATATATAAGCCTTTAAGAATGCTAAATATGCATGGCAAGCTACTTGTAAATATTGTATTAATAAATTCCATACTAAGCTTTTTATGTTTTTTAATCAATTATCTCAGAGCTATGGAAGAAATTGATTATTAGGGATAAAAAAGCTATCTTCAAGTATTTAAGAAAAAAAGCTCTAGACTTATTCATCTCCTAAGATATCTGAGCTTATAATTATGAGGACAGCTAGTTTATATATTTTTTAATACACTTTGCGTTTCAAATATTTTCTCTTAGTCATACTGATTGCATTAAACTTTTTGAGGGTGCCCTTTTTATGATACAGCTTGAAGAATTTAGTGTCAAAGATTCTAAAATCAAGCATTTGGAATTTGTTTCAATTTTTCTAAACACTCAGGGAGTTGAATAACTGAATAGCCTATGCATATTTTATATATAACTATTATGAAGATTTGATTAAACTATTTAGGTTTAACATGGATTTAAATTTAGCTTTCTGAATACACTTTTTTTGAATACTTATTAGATGCTTTATTGTCTAGTGAGCTTAATTTTTCGTCTTGAATGTTGTGAAAAAAAATTTTGGTGAAAACAATAATCGATTTTTTTCTTAAAAACTTGTTTAATCAAGTATCTGAGGAATTCGCATTGATTCTTATAAATTTCTTGCAAATGCATTACTTTGAGTCATTAGCCTAATTACACAGAATAAATAATTCCTGCTTTAAAATTCATTCAAAAATACATATCGCTCTCTATGATTTCTTCAACTTCAATATTCACTTAGCACAAATAGTATTTTCTATTGTTAAAATTCCAATATTCAAGCTTTTCCTTCAATTGTCTATGCCATACAAGATTAGCATTTCTTTAAGCAAGAATATACAGAAAATCAATAAAATTATGCCAAAAAGTACTAATCATACTATATTAGCTATGCCAGAGTTTATTACTGCTGCCGTCAAATCTTCTTGAATTTTTCCATTTTCTTATTATTAATTATTAGATAAAACTAAAATATTTTTATCTTTAGTGCTATTTCACCTTGAATTAAGTATTTCATTTTAGATAAATCTGTAAATTTTTAATCATTCTCAATTTTGCACATTAATTATCATTACTCTTAGCGTTATTATTACATTTTTGATTAAACCAAAATATTTAAAGCATTCTTATAGAGTTTTTGCTTATATTTTTATCTTTAAAAGAAAACTTTTTATATTTAATCATTATTATATGGCGAGATTTATTTTTTTGATGCATAAAATAGCTAGATCAATAATTTTATATGCAATTAACAATTTATTATCACTTCCGACAAGCTATTTTTTCTCAGGCCTCCTTTGGACCATACCTCAAAGCTGCAAAAATATTTTTTTTCCTCATCTCAAACACTTCTCTTAATATCTGCACTAAAGATAAAGCTTTAAGTAATTGGTCTTTAACTCGCAAAACTGAATCTTTCCATGCTTTAAAACACACTTTTTTCCTAAACTTAAAGTCCTTTCCTACATTTCTTATAATATTTTCCAAAGCTCTATGCTTAATTCTTATTTCTTTATATATAAAAACAAGTAAGCTAAATGAAAAATTTAGCATTTTGTGCCGGTTGTCTTTAAGATTCCGTTTAAGGGTATTAGTAATTGCAAGTACTGAAAGCTTTTTACATGAAGGTAAATTTATTGTTGATTTAATTAACAAAAATGATTTAAAAACAATAAATTTTCGCTTAAGTGATAGGATTAGGACTAGTGTTTTAAGAGCTTTGGCTGTGTTATTTAAATAATTTTTGTATGATTGGGAGTTGCGAAGTTTTGGTGTTGGTTGGAAGGTTTTTAATGAATAAAATGCTTGGAATGTAATAAGTTTGTAGGAGAACTTTAGTATTTTGTAGAACTTTTCTAAAGATGAGGAAAAGTTGGTGATACTTGTTCTTGCAGGCCTAGGTTTAAACTTTAGTTTATTTGGATCACCACGAGGAAGTTTTAGGAATTTAGGTTTGCAGTAGGAGATAGATTCAGAGAAGTCACATGGGGATTTGATAGATATATATTTACCTGTTGCACCGATTTTGGTAAAGTTTAGCACACGATCTGTACTAGGTCGTTCATCATTTGATGTTATCGAACTCAATGTCAAGTCCTTAATATTTTTCTCAACCGAGTTTTGAAATCTCGTTGTAAACTGCGAACTGCTCTCAAACCCTTGTTCAAAAAACACTTCGCTCTGATCTGCACTTGAAACAATCGTCTCATTTTTATTCGGTATCTTACTCAAATTGATCTTAAAAGAGCTTTCCCACTTTTTTCTATACCTAAATTCCTTAAGTAAATTCCACACCCCTTTAACCATAACTTTTTTCAAAACTTTGCCCATAATCTGCACATAAACTGGAGGACATCTTTTCAAATTTCTCTTCAGCAAGCTAAAAATACAGATTTTTTTCCTGTAAATAACTTTTAATATAACAAAATGCATAGAAGTTATCGCCTCAACCGAATTTGTTGAGTTTAAAAGCTCAATCCTTGATATTGATTTTTTAGGGAAACTAGGGCTTTGAAAAAGTTCTCTTTCTTCATCTTTTTTGATAGTCCTAATCCCGCCATATCCTGAATTGTTTTTTCCTTGTTCTCTTAAAGACAAGTTCGTAGTTTTGCTTAATAAATGATTAAAACTCATCTCAAAGTTCACGGAATAAGTCTTTGTATGGGAAATTACATCTTGAAAAACCCTTTTTCGAAGTTTTTGTAAACAAGAGAAAATCGCATAGGTCCCATCAGCTTTAGCTTCAATTAGTTGATGATAACGACGTGATTCCATAAACATATTTAGCTCAGTTCGTGTTTTAGGGAGCATTATAGAGGTCTCACAAAGACAAGGACTTGATGGGGATGTGTCACGATGATGAATTGGTGATGACTTTCTTGATGGACATTGAATAGAATTTATTGGTGTTCGAGATCTTATAGTGTTTTGTTTCTCACGTCTGATCTTTGAAATTTTGCTAAGAATTTCGCTCACTTTCATTTATTCAAATAGATAATGAGGAAATTATTATGCAAATTCTGGAGAAATTTTATGTGTAGAAGTTATTGAGTCGAAAATTTCAAAGGTTGATTAAACTTATGTTTAATTAATGTAATTGGTGATTTATTATTGGTTTTGATTTTTTCAATATAAAATTGTATGCTTTATATGTGTATAAAGGGATTATATTTAATTATTAACAAGCAGTTTTAGGATAGTTTTTTCATAATAAAATTATATTATGAGATTTATTAAGTGAAATTAAAAATACTTATAAAGTTATATGAAAGAAGTAGTTAAGATTTTGTTTATATTTGAAAATAACTCAGAAATAGTTATGATATCTATATATGCATCTTTATTCATATTCAAAAAATTCAACTACTGTTTTTTTGCTTCAGTAATTTATTATTTATAAATAATTAGAATCAAATTAAAATACTTAAAAATGCATTTAAGAAGAAGAATAGCCTTTATTTTAAGAATTTGTTACTCTTTACTCACTTTAACTTTTATAAGTTTATTTTTACTAAACTTTAAGCACATATGATTGCACTGAGCATTTACAATTTGTAACTGAATCTCATTCATCTCAATTAGCTGCTTGTTAAATATTGATAAAAGGAAATGGGCATCAATTCTAGCATACTCAATCATAGCAGCAGGCAATGGCCTAATCCTCCACTCAGCAATCTGAAAGGTCTTATCCATAACAACATCAAAATATTCCTGTACAATCTTAGCAAGTGAAGGGAGTTGCTTTTCATTATTAAGTACCTTATAAGCTCTTGCAGTATCAAAAACTCTCACAGGATGAGCATCAAAGTCATTTTTAAGCCAAACAAGGTCTGAGTCGCATCCATGAAAAACCTTAACAATTTTTTCATCATCCATAAACCTCTTAACTAAAATCTTTAATTTTTCTCTACATAAAAGTCCATCAATAACATAATCCACTTCTCCATTTGATATTTGCAAAAGACATATACACCCCTTGTTACTTTCAAAAGCATGATATTCTAAATCAACTCCAATTACTGAAAAATTTCCTATATCATTTATCAAATCTTCTATACCTTGATCTGTATCTATATATACGTATTTGGTATCACTTAAAGGCTTACTTTCACTTTGACTTTTCCAATATCCTAAAGGTATAGTTTTATCTGTATAAGGGTGCTCAGTTAGAGTTTCATCAGTTTCTTCATAGGTTAAATTTTGCACTTGGCTTAGGTTTATAGATCCCTGGCTTTGTATGACAATATCTTTGAGCATTTCTGCTATATAATAATGTTTATGTAATTGAGCTAAAGATATCGATGTCATACCTTTGTTGTTAGCTTGGGTTATATAGTTAAATCGGTTTTCAACTATATTTATAAGTTTAGATACTAATTCAGTTTGTCCTATTGAGCATGCTATATGTAAAGCTGTGTTTCCAGAAATCTCATCAGGATCTGTTGCTAGGTCAGGATAGTCTTGTATGAGTTTTAAAGCAAGTTTTATGTTTTTTTGTTTTATTGCTAATCTTAATATTTGACTATTTGGCTCAGCTCTATCTAAATAATCATTTGTATCTATTTTTGCTTCAACCATAGCTTCTAAGATGTTTATAGTAACCAATCCAGACCATTTATCCAAAGCTGCCTTTCCAAGTTTTTTATCTTTTTTTATACTTTCTATAACCATTTTCTCATTAACTTCAGTGTTTTCTATAATCCAAAAACCTCCTTCAACTGGAGCTTTTTTTATAATCAAGTCTTCTAGTCCATCAAATTTCATATAGTTTTTAAAAAACTCAAGGATTTTGATAGTTGCCCACTGTGCTGATAACACAATATCATTTTTTTGTGGATAAACACCTCTTGAAACAAGCCAATTAAGTGACCCAATCCTATTATGCTTCATACAGCTTTGTATAGGAGTTAAATCATCATTGCATATATTCACATTGAATCCAAAATCTGCAATAATCTCAGCACATTCATAGTGGCCTTTAAAAAGAGCTTGATGATAAGGGTAATATCCTTTAATATTCCTATGATAAATATTTGCCCCATATGACAATAGCAATTTCACAGAATTCGGGGAATAAGTACAACAGGCTATACACAAAGGGGTGTTTTGTGATTTATCCAAAGCTTCTATATTGCATCCTTTTTCTATAAGCAACTTAGCACATTCAGGACTATCTGTAGTATTTTCACCGATTTTCCTACCTTCTCTACCTGCAATACTACCCCAAACCGCATTATGTAAAGCTGTCCTCCCATGCTTATCTGAGATTTCTAAGTTGATTCCAGGGATTTCAAGAAGGAAACTCAGAACTTCAGCATTACCATTCCAGGCACTTTTACTTAATGGAGTTCTACCAAGTAGTGTTTTTATGTTTGGATCCATACCTTTTTGAAGCAGAATTTGAAGCATCTGCAAATTCCCAAGACTTGCTGCCCAATAGAAAATGTTCCTTTGCTGTTTGTCGAGATGGAAAATATTAGCTTTTTTTTCTATAAAAAAATTAAGCACGGCTACAGATTTGCTTTGAACTGAGTAGATTATTGGAGTAACACCATCTTCATCTTGTCCTTCTATATGGGCTCCTTTTTGTAATAAAATTTCAATAGCTTGAATATTACCTTTTTGAGCCGCTGCGTGCAGTGGCCTTGCCCCTCCATCAGAAGGACTTTGAGCATTGATATCAACTTTATCTAGTAAATTTATAAATAGTTCCATGTTTTCCTGCTTTATGGCTGTGACAAGTCGATGATCTTTTTTAATGATTTTTTTAGCTTTCTCATGAATTTTATAGTTTATATTGNGTGGCCTTGCCCCTCCATCAGAAGGACTTTGAGCATTGATATCAACTTTATCTAGTAAATTTATGAATAGTTCCATGTTTTCCTGCTTTATGGCTGTGACAAGTCGATGATCTTTTTTAATGATTTTTTTAGCTTTCTCATGAATTTTATAGTTTATATTGGGGAATGCTGAAATAATATACATGAACCAACGGGTTAAATGGAATGGACGAGTTTTACAGGGGAGAACTTTACACCAAGCTGGACATTGCATGAGTTTTGAAGCTAGGTAAAGGTCTTCTATTGTTAACTGATGACCTTGAAGAAATGTTTTGTTTTGTAAATGGTCATTTATGATGGTGTAGTGGATTGTTGGGTTAGAAGGATCTATACTGTCTGCAACTTTGGCCCAAAAACCAGAAGGGGATTGGTTTTTGAAGTGATTGCTTTTGACTGCAGTAAACCACTCCATATATAATAAAACATTTTTATGTATATACAAGAGATATCAAATATTTTAGTTTTAATTATAGATAATTTTTGCCTACATAAATTCTGATGAAAAAATACGATATTGAATGGATTGAGTTGTCTTTAGAAATGTTTAATCGCAAAGAACAAACTTCAAAACTCATGAAAGAAGTGTAAATCAAAGAAAGTCTTAGTACTCAAGCTTTTACAAGAGTTTGGGAGCAAGAACTAAAAATAAAATCACTCAGTATTTTATACAATGTTTTTCACATCATTCACTAAGGATATCCTTAGAGATTAAACTTGAAAACTAGACTTATAAGTATATAGTTAACCTAAAGAGTATTGGCGTTGCCAAAACCCAATAACCCTATGCAATTCACTAGAGTTGAAAAAACTAATAAAATCATATTTCTTATAGCATAAATGATCTCAAAACTATTACTTTTACTATTATTTAAAAGTTTTCTTTTTCAAATCAACAGGCAACGGTGTTTCATATCCAACAACAGTCTCTGTCCCTGTAATCATACTAGTTTGATTATGTATAAGTCTTGTAAGATCAGCAAAGCCTGTAAAAGCTGTATTTCTAATAAAGTTCAGTGTATCATCTTCAATTTCTTCTTCTTCCTCTGAAGCATTATCATCATTTTCCTCAGGGTCAGGTATAACATCTGCCCAATGTGGTCTTTTATATTCAGAATCCATTGCAGCAAATCGATTTTTCATAGAGTTAGAAGGGTCTGTATACATAGCTTTATCATTATTTCCCCAAGAAGCAAATCCAGTTGATCCTTCAGGCATCGGAGCATTAAGCCCAGGGATTCGTAAATGAGGATATGCTGGGGGTGTTCCAAATCTTTGCATATTAATAAGCCAAGGAGGTGGGCAACCATCTGGCATACCTAAAGCTAGTTTCAATTCATCAGAAAGCTGCCCTGGTCTATAAACTCTCATTTTAAGTTCATTTTCTTTGCCTTCATGATACACATCTCCATGTATAGCCATTTTAGGCTTCTTTTGGTTTTTGAAAAATGCATCATGGAGGATTTGGTAGTCAATATCTAACCTGCCAAGCTTTGGGTTCATTCTTTCTTTCATCCTTTGTTTCAATAATTTCCCTGCATCTCTTTCTCTCATTTGCGCTCTGATCTTTGTTATCCCAGTAGCCTCAATAAAATCAGGTAGCATAAAAGGCATTTTTTCCGAACCACGTTTGATTTGCAAGAATTTCTTTTTCTGAGACCAATGTTTAGGCACAGCTACTGTATTTTTATATGATTTAAGAAATACAAGGAAATAAGGATCTTTTGCTGTTGTGTCAACCCATTCTACAACTTCTGGCCGATGCATTTTTTGTTTTAATTCGAAAACACTTGGTCGATTGAGTTTTTTTAGTTTCTTTTTGCTGAGAATTTGCTCAGGTGGTTGCTCTGGTTCACTTTGTTGTGGAAGGTCTTCAGATTCTTCAGCTTGGAGTTCTTTTTGGGCTTCGAACTTTTCAAAGATCTGCTTGTATTCTTCTGGCATGTCAGGGTCTTGAAGATCGAGAATATCAGGCTCTTCTTGGGTTGAGTTAATTTGGATTATTGTAGGATCTTGACGATCTAGAGGGTTTTTAGGTAGCTTTTTCTTCTTTTTTTTATCTTTTTTCCTTTTAGCCTGATACTGCTTTTGCTTTTCGATCTGCCTTTGAGAAACCATATATAAAAATCATAAGTTAACTATATAAAACAAATATTTAAAGGCTATTTTCATGTAATACTATAAAAATCATAAGTTAAATATGGCTATAGCATGATCTCTGGAGATGGAAGACCAAAAACGATGACTTAGTT